>JAATLQ010000761.1:2417-37351 GCA_013421005.1 Heliconius erato x Heliconius himera
ACACAGCAGGGTAGGCAGAGGGAACCTAGTGTTAAGACACTCCATTCCCCACTTTCTGCCGAATTCTGGAGGCATTGCGTGTTGAGTGGCAGAACTCAACGCCGCGCTTAACCTCGACACCAGAGCGAAGAAATGGAAATATAAATTTAAGTAAATATTTCATCTCCTCGAGTGGGGATCGAACCCACAACCAGTCGGTTTTGCAGTCACACCTCGTGCCGCTGCGCCACGACCGGCCTATACCTAGTACTGATATACTATAATTTAATTGAATGTGATTTAATGAAGCTAGGTTATAAAAATACAATAGTTTTCACCAGATATCGTTAATTAGTTGGGGAACTCTAAGTCAAGAAGAATTTCTTGTCGATTACCTGTAGCGTATAAACCCTGGTGAGGCCCAACGACTTTTCAATGCCGTCGGGCAGGTAGGGGTCGTAGAATATCACGTTGAACCCGAATGCCTTAGCGCGTAGGGCGACCGCCGAGCCAATACGCCCAAGGCCCACTATACCGAGGGTGTCACCTCGAATTCTGGCGCAACCCGCCGCCGCTTCGCGCACTTGTTCTGGACCTGATAAAGGAATATATATGAAATAATTAGCGACTCGTTCGTGATTTCGTCCGCCCATCTGAAGTACTTTCAAGTTCTGATGACCTAAGATCCCATTGCTTAAATCTGTAGGATACTGTTTTTCTAATGAAACTTATATTTACATGATAGTGGAATAGATTACACTAGGGTTGCCTAAAAGAACCATATTTTCTTAATTAATAAATAACATTTTTCATTATATTTAGGAAACATGATCTAATGAATACCTCATAGAGTAGATCGATATTTGTAAACGTTTATTAAATTAGATAATTTTCTTAGTCGTTTTAAAATAATAATTTAAATGAGTATTAGTATTTAGAAAACAGACTTAGCAAACACTCAATACATATTAAGGGGAGTTTGGCCAAATACAATAGTAAACTTGACAATAATACAACAGTTGATTTGCCAGTAATAAGTTTTCTCACGTGTCTTCCTTGTGCCGACAGCAATCAGTAACAAATGTATTATATATATACTTAATTTGCTATTATGTGTATGAGGAAGTGGCAAAAATTTTAACTACCACGGTTTGATGCTCTCATCCTTTTCTAGGATTTATATCTGATATTGTTAATGTTTATTACTTTTAAGATTAAGGATTAATGCGACAGTTACACGTAGATTTATTTAAATTTAATAACATCACGTTGGATCCCACAGCATAGCAGGGTAGCAGAGAGAACTCTGTTAAGATACTCTGTTTCCTACTTGCCGCCCAATTTTTGAAACATTGCATATTGAGTGGTGGAACTCAATACCGTCTTGTTGCCAGAGCAAAGAAATAAAAATAGCTCATTCATCAGTGGGAATCTAACCTACAATAGCATCAAGTTTACCGTTACATGTTGTGCCTCTCCAAAAATCTTTCTTAGATTAAAAATAATATAATAAACTAAATACGATTTTAACTTAATGGATACGGAAACGGAAATTTAGAAAACAAATCTAAAACTTGCAATAAGTTTTCATATTCAAAATTGCAAACAAGCAATCTACACGACAAACATCTGATATAAATATAACTTCTACAAATCATACTTTAAAATTTAGTAAAGAAAATTAAGTTAAATCAGCTTTACGCTGTATCCCGCACTCAGCAGGAAAGGCAGAGGGAGTGTTAAGTCACCCCGTTCCAAAGTTATCGCCGAATTGTGGACTAATTGTGTAGTGAGTTACTCAACGCTACGCTTTGCCTTGACAACAGAGCGAATAAATAGAAATATAAATTTAAATAAATATTTCATTTCCTCGAGTGGGGATCGAACCCACAACCAGTCGCGTTTGCAGTCCCAATTTGTGCCCCTGCCATGACTGGCCTTAATTTAAATTCCATTTAAAATTTAATGTATATTATTTTTTTTAAATTACACGTGTATTGAAATAATATATGTACATGAAATAAAATACATAAGACTACTATGTAATGTTATGTGTGTCATACATTTCAAATGTCAAATATGTAGATTGCCAGCTAATTAATTATTTAAGTGACTTCGTAATATTTATACACACTCACGTTAAGTATTAGTCGCGATAGTTGTGGGTTCAATCTCAATCGGTGGAAGAAAGATATTGCAATGTTTCGAAAATTTGGCGGAATGTGTACAACGGCATGCCTTAACTTGGTCTATTGTTATATTTATTAACTTGGTCTATTCTTATATTTTTTTAAAAACATTTTTATACTATTATGTCAATGAACCAAATCTTTTTATACAAGAATCCCATTCAATATTTTCCTAACTACTAAATAAAAAATATTTACTTTTCTAACTGTTGTTCTATACTATTTACATTAAATTAACAATATGAATCTGACAAACGTGAGCTACTACTTTCTTTTCTTATATAATCTATTTATTTATTAAGTTTGGCTGAAACCTGATATAAATTTTTCATAAATTGGATTTTTTATACTTTAAAGTGTTATATTTTTAACCGACTTCTGCAAAAGGAGGAGGTTATCAATTCCGCCTGTATTTTTTTTTTGTTTGTTACCCCAGAACTTTTGACTGGGTGAATCGATTTCATTTCAAAAGCTAGTGCTTGTCGTGTGCCCCATGTTAATTTGATCCATTTTTAACAATGATATCCATTAAAAATTCACAATAGTCTTAAATTTGCCGTAAAGTGGACAAATAACTCAATATGCCGCCAACCGATTACGATGATTCTTTTTTATTGGTAAGAAGACACTTTAACAAACTATCCTAGTTTGATGAAAATTTGTTTAGAATTTCGACTCTGATTATGGAGTCCGGTTAAAATTGAAGAAGTCGGTTTTTTTTTAATTTTTAATTATTATTCTAAACAGACATACAAAGGACTTTTTATATATTTCAATAGAGATGAATGAAATTAGCTATATAGTATAATTGTGGCACACAAACTGAATCAAAATACTATACAGTGATAAAACAATACTAAGTTTCGTTATTTTTTAACATTTTTTTTTATGGAAAAGACAAGGCAAAGGAGCGTTCGGGTCACCTGATGGTAAGTGATTACCGCCGCCCACGACACCGTGCAACGCCAGAGGAACTACAGGTGCGTTGCTGGCTGACAAGATGGGTTGGGCGCCGGAGTCCGGCATTACCTGATGCGAGACGCAGTGGCATAAAGCCATTACTTAACGCCGGTTTTAAATGGCGGGGGTGGTAATGGTCCGGTCGATTCTGCCCATGCGTAGTTTTAGCTTTATGTTAGCAAAAGTAACTAGCATATGGCTTACCTGTAAATTTTTTCCCTTCCCGCACCATATTAGCGAGCCAGTACGTCCGCCGGTATAAATTCAATATGAGACACATCGTCGTGTCCGCCACCTCCTCGACGCCGTAGCCCGGTACATTACATACAGCTATACCTGAAATTTGCAACATATTTACATTACAAAACATTATCTATTCTTTTCTCTTTTTCTTTAACTTAGTCCATACCATTTTTAAAGATGTTTGTGTTTTAAATCTTAGGAATTACTGAATTGAATTGGATTTTTTTTATATTCTAGATAGTCCATTTATCGAGGAGACCCACCGCGCGTTAAAAAAAAATATACTCTTGAAAAACATAAATTTTCATTTACCGACTTAATTGGAATTAGGTCAATTTAACACTAGACAAAGAGAACCTAGTTTTGAAACTTTGCTTTCGAACATCAATGTGGAATGACGTAACCCAACGCCGCGCTCTTCCACAACCGAGTAAACTATTAATACTTCCCGGAAACGAAGACCCACCACCAACCCGCTTCCACCAATCAATCCTAACAGTATTAGAAGACCACTCACCTAGTTCCCCCGCCGCTTTAACATCAATATTATCAACACCCGACCCGATGCGCACTATGATCCGCAACGCCTTGAACTTCTCCAGGTCCTCCTTGGTCAGTATGATGGTGTGCCACATGAGAGCACCGACTGCCTCATTGAGCACCTTCTCGTGTATCTCCGACGTTGATTGAGCGTCGCAAAACGCCACTGTCGCCACGTCTTTTAGTATTGGCATCTCGACGGTGCAGTCTCTACCGTCGAGCAGTGCCACTAGGGGCCTGGAAAATATAAATAATATATTAAATATATATAAAATGACAAGAAAAAGTCATACATTTTATTTACTAAAAAAATCCTTAGCTTCGTTTCCTTAGAAGTTGAAAATCGAATTGAATCATAAAATAAATAAAATAATGCAAGTAAACACAAATACACTGTTTTATAGAGCTATGAATGATAAATTATTCAGAACAGTTTACGCGAAGCAACGGAAAGCTTCCCTTCACGTCTTTCAAGAATATTTAATAATTATTTACATCTAAAATATCTAAGACATTTTTACTTTATCGTAAAACAAATTGTTGTATATATTTTTAAACATTTTTTAAAGTGTTATTCCACACTTAAGAAAGAAAGTAGAACGTATGACTTAGTGATCAGAGCGCCTGGTCGGTTTACAGGAGGCGCGGGTTCGAGTCCCGCTACGGTCAAAATTTTTATACTAAATAAGTATTGTTGTATATATATATTGCTAATATTATGGCAAACATATTTGTTATGATTCTAAATGACGCTATAAGAAACAAAATATTATAAAAACGTATAACATATAAAACGTTTACATTAAATAATGAAGAGAAGTACCCTGATTTGCATATTTATGAAATAATATATACTATGGATACATGATGGGTTGCAGAATAAAGTACATAAATAGGACTTCGACCTACTACAAAAGTATCTAAAGAGCACTTTTTTGGGTTTCCCTCTTTTATTATTATTAATTCAACTAAACAAAATATATTAAATATTTTAAAAATTATTACTTTTGGGTTTTATTTCTATTACATTGATAATATTTATTTCACGTACAGAAAGCGTAGTATCAGATATCAGACAATTTTTAATATAATGTATCGATAACTCGGTAGGTACTATAAATATATATTATATAGAATTATAAATTAAATTATGTTTCAATACATGAAACAAGCCTAATGCAAATCATAATATGAATAAATTTCGATAATTTAACTATCCATAATGTCCCAATTTCCAATACAAAATAATAGTACAATTGAAACATAATGGGAACGTTGATTTAAGTAAATATAAGCTAAACTCGACTCCAGTTCCCTCCTAATTCAATATGAACAACAATCCGGTCGAATAATTACGGTACCATACAATCCACTACGTATATACTCTATATATGTATGTGTGTATGGTAAATTCGTTGCATCATCGGAGGCGGTTCCCGGTGCATATTAATCAAGCGGAATTGTTTCTCTCGCGACTAATTGTCGGGCGCATTCACCACGGGAATACATCGCCTATTGAATACGTGTTGTTTCCATGTAAATAAATTGTTTTACAAGTTACGACGTAGACGATATACGTCTTGTCCGTATTGTCACTAATTCATGAAACATTGCCACTTTTTGAACATTTCTAGAATACGTTTGTGTGTGTTTGAGGCTGGCAGGTTGTCAGTTTTGGGTTCGATTCCCACGAGGCATTGAATAAATTCATTCAATCTCTCTGGTAATAAGAGAAAGAGAGGTGTTAAGTTTCACCACTTGACACGCAATGTCTAGTAAATCGGGCGGAAAGTTGGGAGCGGAGTGTCTTGACACTAGGTTGTCTCTTCATAGTCACATCCCTGTAACATGCGATATGTATAAATAAGACGTTCAAGCTTATAGCTCCGTTGTAAAACAACAATTGGAAGATTAAAAAAATGCCTATAACTAGAATAATTTTAAGCAATCTCAATTGAAAATGTGAATAGACACGCTATTGAATACTGCAATAAAACAAAGGATGCATTGCATTATCTTCGCTAGAAGCTACCTATTCACTAACTATTCAAAACTCCAACTGATTATTATACGAACGAGACTGTTCAAAGTTTATATGATAGTGATGGTTGTATTGTTTTATGAAAAAATATTTGGATATCGTAAGAAATTATAGTAGTAGTTATATGATAAAAAATATATAATAAGAGTAGTAGTGACACGTATGTTTTGCCTTTCCGGTCCATATCTCATGAACTCTATTCTGATTTATGTGAGGAATGTTGACATGTACAAGCCTAATGCTTCAAAGAACCTTTGAACTCAAAACCTATCGTTAGTGGCCTTTATAAATACAATGAAAGATATAATAAAAATCGTTTAAGACATTTTAACCGTCAACTCTAAAAACACTAAACGTTATATAACATTTACAAGCCACTTAACCGTACTTAGCCAATAAATAACCGCCTGTATTTGTTACTTTGCAACGTAAACGACTCACTAATACAGTTCAACATTGTCATTTAATAGTAATATAAACCTAAAATCCATTTCCTTCGCGAATAAAGCAAATGTGCCGGTAAAATTTATTACAAAACCCGACGTTCCTTAAAGACGACATAAATTACACCAGAAGATATCGCTATATACTTTATGTAATGTCAACCTTTGGCCGGATCCTCGGGATAGCGACGATCAAATCGAATAGTCGGACAAATTGGATTCCAAATCAAATATCGGCTACTTGGGATATGGAGTAGATTAAAACGACTTGTGGACCCTCCCAGGCTCCGGAATAATTAGAGCCGCGCCAGTACGATTAAACTAATAAATTAAACTTTCGTCATAGCAAGGCTGAATTATTATTATTGCCGCTGAAACTTTCGACGGGTGGAACGGGAAAGTAATTCCGAAGGGGGAAGTTTTACGGAATTTCGTGGAACTTTGCCGGGCAGACGAAAACAGATTTTGGGGGCAAACAAAGAGATGGGGTAGCGGCGTATCGCAGAGGCAACCCCTTTTGGGCAAGTTTTGATGGAAAGTAAATAGGATTAGCGCGGGAAAAGAATAAGTTGACTAAACCCGATGGACGAGGCTTTTTAGGTTTGGAGAATTCTGTGGACTTTGAAAGTGAATTAGGGTAGATACTTGGAAATCTTTGATGAGCGTATTGTTTATCTACGATATCGCACGACTTGCGCTCGTATCAGACGAGTGGCTATCACGCTAATTTATTTGTTTTCTCCGAAAAAGATACTGAACCATTTGTTTGTGTTCTTGTTGAAACGTATACAGAATAAAATAATTACGTTTTCCTATTCTAACATAAAACCTAAACACGAGTGTATTTTTAGGCATTTGAGTAAAACAAGGGAACTTGTGAGTTCGGAAACTGTGCATGATATTCAATATCGAGCTCTTAAATCTGTCGTGACTTACACAACAAATTGTAGACATTTTAGAGCGATTGAATTGTATTTTGTTAGAAAAACATAAAAAAGTCGGAAGTGTCATTTTGTTTTACGTCCTACCATTACTTTCAAATTTGTAACTTTGGTGGAAGTCATTAATGGACCTATTGACTATAGATCATTTCATGATTTCGTTCACCGCCCGCTTACACGCTTGCCGCGTCGCCTTAATACGTTACTAATGAGGTTTGAATTAACTCCAGTCATGCAACAATACAATTCAAACCTATTAAATGTGTTAAAATGATAAGCATTACTCCTTGCCTTTGTAAAAGTTCTTATTAAAATTAAAAATTAGTTAAACAAGTATTTTATTTATTACAGTTATATTAAAATAGTTTTATAACCATTTTAACAAAAAGTATGATCTTCATTTCATTTAGTAGTTCATCTTTGCACACTTCCACATTACTATAGCACACTTAACACAGAAAGCATATTATAGAAACAAATGCACCAGCGCCATTTTCGTCCCGCCTTGACCTATCTCTAACCTTCCCACGACGCATTGCAGATTTACTTTTGACTCTAGAGAATTTATTTTATAATACCTATATGATTTGTGACCGGTTGAAATAAATTTAACTTCAACTTTATTGAACGTATATACTTAAACACTTGGGACGTGATTGACTAACATTGGTCTACCTACATAAAGTTGCTATGGGTTCAAAGCACTCTAAAAGTTTTTGTAAAAACTATGTTATATTTAATACTGGATGACATAGTCAAATTGTGTATTTCATTATGTCAAATACGATTCGATTCGGTTTGTAGATCTTTGATTCCTTGGAGGAGTATATGTAAAATAGAGGTGGTTCTCCGGTCTGATGATATTAAATATGCCAGTTCTAAATTCACAGAAAGTTTAACAATAAATTATTTATTATTAGGTCTTTTGCCTAATTCGTTAAAAAATCTAGTTCACTATCATAAAAAGAAATGTTTCTTTATGGATATAACGTATTAGGTCATCCGCTAGCTTTATATGTTTTTCCCTCTATGATATCTAAGTACTTACAGCCCACCTTTATTTGCTTACTTATCATTTTCATTACTTTATTCACGTATATATGTGCGTATCTATGTCATAACGCCTAACCAGTCTGAGCTCGATCAGAACGGCCGTCGTCATACATAATATCGACTCATAATCTAATCTATAGCAGTGGTTATCTCATATATTTTATGAACTGCAACAGTATGTACTAAATCAACTGTTTTTAATACTTTAAGGCGACAAACAATTTAAATAAACGGCGCCGACAATCAAAGAGGCCGACACGAAACGAGTTATGTAATTTATGTATGTATTCGTTGGGTGTGATGATAATAATAATAATAATATAACCAACGGTTATGAGTTTACGGCGCGGCAAATATCAAGGACACCCGAGGCCGACGCCGCAAGTGCTCTCCTCGTTCTTTATGACCCTCGACGATTCGGATAAATAAACCACGAATGGCGTTACATAATACCTATATGTATACCATTCGAGTTATGTTATAACACAACGTGTGTATGTTAGGATTTGTCATCTACTATGTGACAGAGGGAACCTGAGAACAGAGTGTTAAGACATTGTGTAACTCGCAATAGCGGAACTCAACGCCGCGCTTTGTCTCATTACCAGTGTGAGGAAATGAAAATAATAAATATTTCATTCCCCGAGTGGGCATCGAACCTAGAACCATCGCGTTAACAATAGCACGCTTGTGCTTCTGGGCTACGATGGCCTCTGTTTTTAATACTTGTTTTTATTCGGAACATAATGTAAGGAAATCTGCCTCTTTATGATATACAAACGAAAAATATATAGATTGCCAGAATGACAAAATTGTTTCCTTCCTATTATTACAGAAAACTATGTCACCTTTTGAAAATAAATTGATTATATTACCAACCATCTTTATAAAGCATATACTATAATATTAATATAAGAATATTTTAAACCGAATTTAAAACTATCGATTACATCCAATGCAAGTGTAACAAAAATAAAAATACCGCTACAAGTCAATATACGTTTCTCGAAGAAAGAACTAAGTTGTAATGTAACGAATCTGCATGTCAAAAGTTTATCTCTAATCTGCGTTCATACAGCGCTTGAACTCCGGAGCACATCCGGTTCATTTTACGTGTATATACTTTAGTTTATTATTTAGAATACTAAGTTCAATGTACACAAAGTTGAATGGTAATAGCGTGTTTCAACTTTGCATAAGAGCCGAGAAAACATATTGAAGCATATAAAACCGAGCAGTAAAAAGCTAATGCGCTCTACTGCAGTAGATGATTGCGGGCTATTTTCTTTAAACTTGAATGATGAGACGAAAAAGTTCTTCCGTTTTATATTATAAAGTACCAAGTTAGTATGAGATTAAACATAGAAAATAATATACAACGTGCTTAAGTGTTTGAGCTAAGTAATAACATTTCTATAAATATACTCGTATAACGAGCATACTCACCTCGACTGCAGGGGTCCATTGGCGATCGGACCCCGCATGCTATCCATACGCGCTCTCTTTGGCAGCATCTTGCGTTTGTCCATTTAAAGCGGCAGAGCCGCTTTAATTACCGCTCCGCAGCGCGTCACCTGCAAACAACATTTCATTTATTACGTGACCGAGTTCACTTATATTGCTGTTGGAATGTTTTCTCAATTGAAAATGTGCACTGAAACTTAAAACTCTCGTGTCGATGCCAATTTCATTATTATATTTTATTTTACCAATGAAAAACAGTTAAATGTATGCTTTAAATTTTTATTTCAATTGGAATTATATGTTTGAAATTTTTGTTAAGTTAACTTTTGTTAAGAATTTTATTTTTAGTTAACAGTTAGTTATTAAGTTTCACAATACAACCAAATACAAGTATTCGTTGTATAATCACATTCATTAGTTTATTACATAGTTAAACAATAAATATTAGTAAATAGCAACAAATTTCGTGGATATAATTCATGTTAATGTCCACAATAAAACAATATAAATAATGTCATAGGTATTTTACTTGTAAAACTATTAATATATTAAAATGACAGGAGGTAAACAATAGTATGTTACGCGGCTAGGAAATACCTTTAAATATAGGCATGAACACGTGTCTTTAGATGTTAAGCACGTTATAAGGATCGACCGACACCCAATACATATACCGATAGATATTACGGGATAAAATTCAATCGACCTGAATGCGAGCGGTTTCAGTATTAAAGCAACGATGTTGCTTAACGTTGCAAATTTTATTATCACACAGCCTTCGGACCATCTATAGGATGCAATGTATAAATAACTCATACAAATAATAATTGTGAAAACGTAACCAATATCCAATTTTACTGTATTCAATTATATTTTTAAACGTTCATATGACCGAAATACATAAAAATTGTCAGATTACGTTTCATACAGACATTATGAACCACAAGTTAGCAAACTTTATGAATTGTTTTAAATGTTATAGACATCTAGCGTGTCTCAATGTATCAATTTTGCCGAGTCGGGCAAACGGCGGCGTGTACAATGTGTGTGTTCGATATCTGGAGCTCTGCCAAAGCGATTTGGGTGCATGAATATACAGTTATGGAAATAACGAATAAAAGAATCTGAATTATCTATCAAAACCGTTTCATGACTCAATAAGTAAATTATGAATATGAATGGAATGGAATACTGGAAAACGTTCAAATTTATTATACGAGAACGATTTCTTGAATTACAAACATTTTTTAGAACATTTAAGATTGTTAGGAAAAATATAATTCTAATATATAATTTAATAATAGCGGCAGCAAGTGTTTCTTCCTTAATGTAGTTCCTCGAAAAACATATTTAAACATTTTTGTGTGAATTAATACATACAACAAATGTTGGCGAATATAATATTAAAACACACCTATTGCAGGACTTATTCCTTGTAAGTTAACATAACGAAATCAACACAAACGGGGGGCGGCTTGCGTTATATATTATGAGAATGAGTGAACGATCAATACCTGTGTCTACTCACAATTTCAATGTCATTAGGGTTGGCGTTGGCAAATCGGTGTCGGTCTCGCCGCGCTCATTTTACCTAGGGCAGAAACACAACTTGTTGAATTACTCAGCTACTCTAGACCCTACTTATTACCTACTGTGCTACATTACCATGTATATACGACAATACGGTAACTGATATTGTTGTCAAGTAAAACATGGATTACAGAGTCTCTTTAACATATTCAAAAAAGTATGTGTAATATGTTCATGGAACATATTCTTTCAAAATGACGTATTTAATTGCTTATAAGCATACTGGACAGATGTAGACAGGTGTATGAATAATTTTATGAAGCTCATACATAAATTAACTACTTGTTGTATATTACCTTAATGACATAAATAACTTAACTTTGGGGGATTTACATAAGAACGTGTCGAAAAGTTACGAAACTACAGTTAATATAATCAACGAGTAAAAGAAACAAATTTACGAAAATGATAACATGTTTGTCTGAAAATATTTGATAAGCCCTGCGAGTGAAAATATAAATAGCTATAATAACAATAAAAAAAACGTATCTATTCTACATTCTTCCTTCTATTTTTTATTAATAATATTTATCGTAGTAAGCCACGTTATCGTAGTAAGTAGTCATGTACTATAATCATTTATTTTTCAGAGCTGAAAATACAATACAATACTAAAGAAGACGCAAAACAGAACACGTATAGCAAAAAAATAATTAAAAATGTATTACATTTAACAAATAATAATTTAAACACCTTAAAAAATTGACAATCATGAAAAAAATAACGAGAAATTGACGAGAAATTAATTCTTTAATTTAATAGTTAATGAAAAAGCACCATCATTTCGTTTTTAAACATACTTCTCTATGAAAATATAATTAAAATTAAAACCTCTCATTTTTATTTAAATAATAATAACGAATTTCAAATAAAGACAAATAGCATTTCATGAATTCGAACAATGATCACAGCTTTAATACTTTCAATATTTTATATACAACGGATACATTTTCGTTATTAATAACATCATAAAAGTAGGTCATTATATAATCAAAACAATGGCTCTTTAGCAGATACGTAGTGACGTGTATCGATAAATATTATGTAAGCACCATTAAGCAATACAAATAGAAGGAAAATGTATAATAATCATTAATAACTTGAATACGTTTATTTATATCTAGTCGGGGTTTATTACTTGTCATTGTCACAGTGGACAGATACTTCTTAAAGTACCAACTTACTGAGGTCATAAACGTGCACGGATTAAAGAATGAAAATATAACTGTTTATTATCCGGATACAATAGTATAGTGATAAAATGCTTGATAATGATAATTAGGAAAGCATATCGAATAAGGCCAGTCGTGGCCGCTGGTAGTAGGTTTGACTCCAACACGAAGAAATGAAATATTTAATGTTTTCTTTTCTTCGCTATGGTGTCAAAGCATACGCAATTGCCTCCAGAATTCGATGGAAGTCCCTCTGTCTACCATGCCACATGCGCGATACAGCGTAAAGCTGAGAAAAACATACTAACTAACGACTAAGATACAAATCGTCAAACGATAAACAAACTTAATATATAACTATAAAAAATTCCGCATAACTTACAAAGCGACAGTTTTGTTTGAAATGATAACTAATACAAACTTGTTAATGTTTATGTTCGATCTTCTATGTAATTTTTTATGTAAATATATTACATATCATAATATTAAATGGAAAGTTAACACTTTTGTAGTACATACTATTTAGTACTAACTTTTTTTTAACATGCCTTTTCCTACTGTGTAAAATTATCTCTTCTTTACCGTACAACTCCCTTCGTGTCTCCCTCCGTACAACTTACCACACCGCGAATACAAAAGTGATGTAAATATATAATAATAATTATAACGGCAAAACATTTGTTTACGCATTATGTACACGCTTCTTGAAATCAATTAACTGCTATTGTAGTGTTGTTATCTTGACACGTACGCGAGCACGCAGCGTTTCTTATGAACGTGTAATGAAAATATATTTCTTCTATTTCATTTGGATATTATATCAGTAGGTACTAAGTAGGCTCAGTGGTATAACTTTTATTTTTATTAATTATGTCGAGAGCTTCAGAAACACTAATAAGTTTGAAACATTATACATTATGCTTGTGATACAAGATATTTTCTCAAAAAAGAAAAAATATATTTAACTAACTGAACTAACTTAAGAAACACACGATTGTCATCATTTTTATGCCACAATATATTATATTTACTCTGAAACTTTCCTTGACGTTTCCCTTTAGGATATCTTGAAATATGTCACATAACGAACACATATAAATCATATTTTATTTTGACTTCAAATCGAATAGGATCAAATAACTTTCGTGAAAAGATCTAAAAGTAAAATATGTAGAATCGTGTGATTTATAGACATTGTTTATTTATTTATTTATTTATTTATTTAGATTCACCAGTGGTAAATTACATTCATTTTACAAAAATATTAACATTTTAATTCTATATTACTACTAAATGCATTACCTTTTAAGGCGAATACCTCATGCAACATAGGAGACTAGTGTATAAAAGTAAAAAAAAAAATATATATATATTAATTATTGGTAAAGTCTAACTACATAAATTTAAAAAGGATAAGTTACTATAATTTGTTAAGAAAAAAAAAAAAAATAACGATAATGGTAAAAATTACATAAGTAATAAAAATAAATATCATAAAAGAGAAATAAGAAACAAGAAAATATCAGGGGCGTTTTGTTGCGTTTCTGCGAAATCTAAGCACAGAGTCCCTAAATGGATCTAAGGCGCAATCCACATTTAATATTTTACAAAAGCGAGACATAGGGGAATTTTTACCTAAAATAGATCTCCGGAAAGGTACTTCGAGAAGGTTAGACGGCATGCGTGTACTTCTAGGCACTTTAAAGCAGAATGATTGTACTAAAGAGGTATTATCATATATATTATTAATGCTTTTGTATAAGAAAAGCGTTACACGTACGCAATACAATACGTTCGTAAAAATAAGAAAAACATCAAACACATCTTTCCAAAGTCATTAAGGTTGGAAAAAAAACCCTCTCAAGTATCAATTACATTAGTTAATAGAATAAAAACAATGGAAAACTAATCTCATTCTAGTAAATGTCCCTTTTCAACACTTGTGCGGCGGTAATGTTTTTAAGGGTAATTAAATATTTCTTGGTATATCAATTATCGGTTACGTCTCGTTTATCTCAACTGTCGAGCAAATATGTAAGTTGTGACGACCTTGCGTGGTGAATGAACACGTTTTCATTATACATATACTTTATATGCATTAATATTCCACTATTCATGAATAGAAATCATAATTTATAATAAAATAATAAAATTAAACTTGTTCTATGTAAAATTTATATATTATAAAATTATGTTAAATTAGGCGTTGTAAGAGAACATTAATATTTATAAAATGAATATATAAATAATAGATTTTTTTTTCCATGTTTATTTTTTCTTGCACTTAACATTTTGTCATTTCATTCGTTACTTTTCAAATAACAGGTTCATTTAAAATGCTAAACTAAGCTCGTTTAGCGCCGTGCAGTGCAGTGTTTAATATGCTTATAGAATGAATATAAGATAAAAGCAAGTTAGGAAGTGTGTTGTTTGTTCTCTTAATACAATTAGCATGCCTGAATTTCAATATAATCCACAATTAAACCGTATTAAGTATAAAAATTGCAATAAAAGTTATGTATACCTTAGTGGTATACATAACTTTTATTTACACACATAACCTTATACATGAGTGCCAAAAACGTACCCTAAAACAAACGACAAGTAGACAAGTAATAGGTACATACTATCTCAGCTTAAAATAAAAAAAAATGTATACTAAAATATAATATCTATTGTCTAATAATTAACATGTATAGAGATTTATTTCATAAATCAAACTACATAATATGTACATTTTTAAGAGCAAATAAACGATGTGCGTTAAAAACTAAATTCAGTAGTTCAAATATTCCTAACGCCTCTGGAAATATTAAGAATCACGGTCGGGTGAGCCAACTGAATGAAATTCGAAGATTCCGCGAGAACATCCATTTCAAAAAGTAGGTCAGCCGCTCTATGAAAGGTGAAGTTGATTTCAATATAAGTATCGCTATAATTACGTAAACAATAAATTCGCCAAATTAATGATTTACTTCTAATTATAGCGCCTATTTAATCAATATTTTTTTTGTTTTTATAAATTCACGTTGCATCCAGCATAAAGTGAGCAGAGGGGACCTACCGTTTAGACACTCCGTTTCTCAGACACCTACCAATTTTCGAAACAATGCGTGATAACTGATGGAACTCTACGTGGTGCTTGGTTATCAGAGCTAGTCAATGAAAATATAGAAAAGGAAATAACTCATTCTCCCGAATGCGATCGAAGCCACAACCGCCGCGTTTATAGTCAGGTGCTCATGACCTCTGGAGTCACGAATTTTAATTATTATAGATATTAATTAATCAAGAGTTGATTAGGACTCTTGATTAATTAATATCTATAATAATGAAAATTTAAAAAATATATGTTTGAGAAACGAGTTACGTATACTATGAGCACGCTACATCGTTTCTTAACGAATTCATGTAGACACTTATATCAATATCACATCCGGGCCCAGTCACTGTCAGTACTGGATACAACGTGGAAGATATCAATACGGCTGCTGCGTACAACCAGAAGTAACATTTCATTAAGTTCAAGGTTATACTTTCAACTTGTTTCGCGTTCATCAATGATTTAAGGGTCATGTATGGGACGGCAATGTTGTAAATCGAATTGAGCGTAATGAGAATATAGGTTTTGAACTTTAAATTCATACTTTTAAGCATGAGCCTGACTCATGTTACTAAATTTCAATTTATATTTCTTACACATCATATGGTCTTTTTGAGCAACAAATTCTTTCTTTAGAACTTAAAATAAAATCTTCACAATCTTTTTCTGAACTTTAAAACATAATGAGAGGTATGTATTTGAACTCACCAGCGCTGCTCTTGTGACGTAGTCAGGCCGCGATCACCGATCCATCGGCGCACCGGCATTGAGTTGACGCTCGCGTCGGCGCCACCACGGACGCGCGCGCACACACACAGTCACTACGACGCGCACACGCACACGCGCACGCGCACACTACCGCACCGCACTTTACACTGTCACACACCGTCTGTTGCGAGCCGAATGAGCTCACTCCTCACCTGGAACAAGTATAATATAACTTGAGACTAAGTTCACTTATCACAATAATATGGAACCTAATGTTAAGACACCCCATGTTCCCCAATTTTGCGAGTGGGAATCGAACAACTCGTAACCAACGCGTTTACAACCGCTGTGGTATTGTGTCACGATGGCTTCTAATAACAATATCTATGTATTAATAGAATTTTAATAAATAATCTATACTAATAATATAAAGCAGAAAGGTTTATTTTATTAAACACGTAAATCGCAGGAACTAGTGGTTCTATTTGAAAAAATATTTTAGTATTCGATAATTACATTTACCAACTGTACCGTTAAGAATCTTATGGTACAAGATTCTTAATCAAGTACAGTGGGTGCGTTATCACTCTACGTCTCGATGAACGTGTCATGTGTCCTATGTAACTTTTTGTCATATTCATTTGACCACGGATCGAAGCCGCGTGTATAAACTGTTGTTTTTTTAACAAACAATAACCAATTACTGGGTAACTACAACTTTAATAACAAAGTCTAAGCAAGTATGCAAGTTATAGTAATATACAAAAGCACGTGTGGTCGACGTGATAGTATTCGAATTAGAAATTCGTTTACATTGCAACACATTTAACGAGCGAGAGGCACAAATTGTGAACATCAAATGACACCGCGGCAAGTGCCTAGCGACTGCTCGCACGCGGCTCCGCGCTGTAATAATCGACCCATAAATATGTTTTATAGCTTTATACAGAGTTCAATACTTTTAAATCAAATATATGGCCAATAACGTTCTCATCAAACGTGCCGTAAACTTTAGCGAGGTATAGAGAGGGAATAAGCTGACTTACAGTAGTTTTCTTTTACAAATTTAAACCTAGCGTTAATATATAAACAAATGCACAAGAACAGCCCGTCTGCCCCGCACTACTCCAGACCCGACCTACATACATATATTGCAATATAACGGCACTCCAGAAGATTATTTTTATAGTGTTATGCGGCGACCGGGGTAATATTTTACGGGCCATAAAGCACTGCCGGGGGAGGGACGGGGGAGGTACGGGGGAGGACGGGGGACATTGTAAACTTTATGATTCAAACGTTACCTGCATTGTTTCCGCCTCGGAGCGTCATACCCGTACGTAACGTAACATGTTGGTAACGGCGACGACAACACTACAAAAACCGTCATAATCGAATTACACAGGTGTGTGGAAATAATACAAGTATTGCATTTACGTAAGAACGCCATATTCGCATCGCCATCACGTCACGTTACAGTCAGTGCTCAAATTATATGTATAATTCTGGAATGAGATATTTTAAAGATAACACGACTATGACCTAAAGTAAGTTTGAGGTGTATGTAGATCTATTATAAAAATAAAGTAATTCAAGTTTTAGGTATATAATACATATATCTATACGAATAATGTTAAGCTAGAGTTTATTCACTTGAAGGCACTAATCTCAGAAATTATTGGTCCGATTTGAAAAATTCATTTTGTGTTAGATTGTCCAGATGTCGACGTCGAGGCAGGCTCTATATTAAAATACATAACTAACTATCTACGGCGACAAAGCTGCAAGTGAAAGCTATGTTCATATAATACAGAAGTACACGACATGTTAAATTGTCCATAAATAGATTACACTGCACCGCGACGGAGCCCGCGCAGCTCGAGACATGAATATTCATATCGATACGTGCAGTTTAATTTCGTAAACAAAGATAACAATGTAGTTATTACGTTCGCATAATATTATTGGCGAAATTCGGTGAATAGAGAGAGAGCAAACGGTGAATGCATACATTGATGAGTTGGTTCACTGTAATTTAGTACGTACTAAACATCAATATTAATTCGTTACGAGCTGCTTACATATAACGGGACTTATTTTACAACAGTACCCATCGTGTGTGGCAGCAAAGAGAAAACCCTCGTGACGTAAGTACGTAATGATAAAAAAAAATCAGCTTCACGCTGTATCCCGCACACAGCAGGATAGGCAGAGGGAACCTAGTGTTAAGACACTCCGTTCCCCACTTTCTGCCGAATTCTGGAGGCATGGCGTGTTGAGTGGCAGAACTCAACGCCGCGCTTAACCTCGACACCAGGGCGAAGAAATGGAAATATAAATTTAAGTAAATATTTCATCTCCTCGAGTCGGGATCGAACCCACAACCAGTCGGTTTTACATTCACACCTCGTACCGCTGCGCCACGACTGGCCTCAACGTAATGATAGAGTGCTCAATATATTTAGCTCACAGTGTCTAATTCAGCACTCAGCAACACAGCCTTGTCCAATAATTGTTCGTAATGCAAATAACTAAATATAAATCAAGTGGAACCAGCCAGCGCGGTGGAGCTCAATGTCGTTACCATTTGTGTTGGCTATTTGCATATATGTTTGCTTGATTTACGAATACATACATAGTTTGTATAATTAAAACACTTTCATGTTTCACTGCGACGTGTATCAACAAATGCAGCAAGCATTTGATGAGTTAAAGGTTCAAATATCAATAATAAGAATGTTCATATTTCATATACATATATGAAAAAAAATCTCTATCTAACTCGGCGAAATTCAGACAAGTAACTTGACACGCACTTTGGAATTCAACCATAGTACATTAGATGTATTATAGCTCAATATAAATATTCATATATAAAATAAATGTATTTTTGAATCAAATCAATAAAATAGCCACAAAAATATTATAAAACGGACAAGAATAAAGTTTAAACAAGCTTCAGTAAACAGTAAACCAATAACTGTGTACATAGAAAGTTAAGTAACACACAGACAACTCGACACAGCGCGGCCGGCGGGTCTCGGGGAACTTTTAATTGAAAGCACCATTGATCGCGTCCGGCAGCGATCTTGGGATGCAACAATAAATACCGTATATTTTATACGGAGAACTCCAAAGTTAAACGTTTACCTACATAAAAAGTTAAAACAATAAGTTTCGTTCGTGTTATTTCCATTTTTAGCTATGTATAATACTGGTTTTATATAATTTTATATTTTCTCTACATAATTGAAAATGCTTTTGAAACGACAACATTCAGCATTTGGTTCCATACTTAGAAAAGAAACATATATATATATTTGTTTTTACCACCACCGTTCAGTTCAACCGGAGCCTCACAATAATACTCGAGATTACTGCTCAATTAAAAGATAAATGGGGTAGATAGCGAGCGGTGCGGTTATCGTATTAGCCGAGCCATCTAGCAGCCTCTACAGGAAAACAGCTATGATATTATCGGATGATGGCCGATTAGTGCTTTAGGAACAATGAAAACTTGAAGCAGATGTAATCACTGACACAGGTAACTACAAAGTATAAGAAATTGTAACTTTGTGTTTTAATTTACAGAATTAATTAATTTTACTTCATAAACAAAGTTTTGTTTTGATGTAATTTTAAAACGATAGATAATAAATAAGACATTTTTTCTTTATCCACGTCCAAAAGTTCTATAATAATCCAAGTATAGGTGTGCAATAAACGCTATCAGGCCGTCCCTTATCGGCTCACAGAGCGGCTGTGCGGTTTCGAAACCCACTAACTCGTTACCGGTCGGCGGAGGTCTTTGAACTATCGATTGCGGAGTCGCAAGGGCGCTGTCGTGGCGAGTTGACGATCATTGTCTTTAACTTGGGAAACGTGACATCCGTTATCTGTTTTTTTTTTAATTTAAAACTTTTTGTTATCCCAACTACATTGTTGTGATCTGTCGATTTAAATTCAAAACAGATATGCTCCGAGTTGAAATTTTTAAATTGAATAAACGCCTTCAACTATAATTTACCATTGAATAACAATAATTACATCTAAATTAACCGAAACGGTCGTTTATATAAGTTGTCAGTAACACAAACAATATGCAAAGATATCCAAAACATATGTTCTGCACACTGAACCCACTCAGTTTACATACTTTATAATATCAAATTATTTCTTATGAAAATACAAAAAACAAAACAGAACATAAGCATTTTGTTCTTAAAGAAAAGAAATTATAGATCTACAATATCAAAATTGATTTCAAAGACACTCCATTAATTTGAGTCTCCCTTACAGCCTTTCACTGCCACAAGACAGTTGTCACAGTATAACCGCAAGTAATTCTAAACTCGATCGTTCTCGAAAGTGCCACTTGGTTAATGACCCCCGTTGTAGAGGAAGTTACATATTTCAAATATTTTAAAACGTATCTATAGTTTGTTATTATTAGTTTCGTAAATATATAGTAAACGAGGTTATAATCGTAATGGTTGTTATTTCAAATTCCATTGGAGGGAATTATTTATTTACTTTTAATTTCTTTATATTTAGGTATTCGTGTTAGACAAAACGATGCGTTGGGGGGTACGCTACCGAGTATGCAGTGTCTCTTAAAATAGATGTAAATAATATATCGAATCTGTTAAATATTAACAGAAAAAAAAACATATTTGGTTTATAAATGAGTTTATTGACATTGATTCTGTAGCTAAAGTAAATTTATCCAAGGTCTAACTAAACTATACCATTGTATTAAGCTTCGTCGGAACAAGGAAAATAAAATCTGTTATTTTGCTGTATCTTATACAAACGAATTTTAAAGACTTTTAAAAATAGTTTCTTCTCTGTTTATTTTTAAACTGTTTTAGCTCTACATCTCCTAGGCTATTAAAGCGACCGTAGTTGTAACGGCGTTATCATTCATATCAATCAATTGTTACACAGATAGATAGATAGATAGATAGATAGATAGGTAGTCTAAGAATATGTAATATGAAACGGTGCCAAACGTAATAACTCACGGCTGTCAGATAGTACGACAGACAACTGTCGTGCATGTATCGATTGTAATTCCAGCTTTGTTAGACATTACACGTTTGACCTGACGCCAAAACTATGTTAACCAGTATGCTGTTCCGCCATTAGCAATGTTAATAACTTGCTTTTACTTAGAAGTATAGTTAAAGTATAGTTAAGTATATTAGAAAAATAATTACTGCAGAGAAAACACACAAAAAAATGTTCTAGTCTCATGAACTAGATAGAATTTGTGAATATCTCCCAACATAAATAATTTGTAACAAGCGTTTTCAAAATAAGTATATAATATATGTTTTGTGTTACGTCCATTTATCCCCTATAAAACCCTTATAATTTACAAAAGCTTCTGACTTACTGCATTAGTTACTTATATTTGAATATCCCCATATACAATATTTTCTGAGAAGGCACTACTACTAAATAAGGGCAAAAGTGTCAACTGGGCCCGATTTCTATCTATCCTATCACACCGCACAGGACGCAAAGCCAACGTCAATAATTTACAGGCGATAATCTTGAGTGACAGACAATCCCCGTGTTATCGATTGCCGGGGAAGTCCCGCTCCAATTAGATATATATCTTTACTGCAACATGTACCATTAGTTACGTATCGGTTCGTTGAATTATTAGGTACGCTTAATACGGAAAGCGCAGATTAGCACTGAACTACTAAAACATTAATGAGCTTATTTTGGAGTAGTTTCAATATAGTTTGAATAAATTATATTTATATATGCGATTTATGAAAGAAATAACATAATATTTTATATTTTAAAATTAAAAATGATAAATTTCACATACATTCTTTACCAAAACACAAAAACTAAACATACATTCACACAATTTCGTTTTATTTAAAACCAAGATATTTTTCTTATTATACCATACATATTAATAATTTAAATACATTTAAGAGCCCTCATAATATAGTACACCGATACCTATATATATACCTATAGTAAACACAAGTCAATAAATCAGTACAGCCAATGAGATGTATGTATGTTACGTGTACGTATCAATAAACATTCACGGTCGCGTGTTACGGGGTCAACAAATAGCATCGAGGCTACAAGCAATAAAAAAAACATCCATATGTAAAATCGATCGTAGAAAATTTGAATTATTACAACTTTTCTTCATGCCAGCAATTTTACCATGTTTAATGTCTTTTAAGAGAGCTATTCAAAAGTTACTTTAGTTGTCTTTAGAGTTTAGTGGTATAGCAGTTATAATAAATAAGTTTTGTTCAGATTCTTACTCTGAATATAATAATTAAAATCATAACAAGTCATCTGAATTCTGGGACAACTTTGCTACATTTTAAAAATATATATAAAATGTTAATCAACTGAGCCACAAACATTTCGCCTCGTGTACTTTAAGTAATAAAGTTAAGTATAACTAGGTGGTATGTATATCATTCATATAATTCTAGTCTAACAACGATTTTGACATAATACGTGCAAATTAGACAACAATCCACGTTTAAAGCCGTTAAAGAGGAGAAAGGCTAGCAAAGTTATAATGAAATTCACGAGCAATAAAACTTCCCTACAGACTAACCCCTAGATATACATTCACGCGTAGGGCTGCCACTCGACAGATTCGCGAGCGTCGCGAAAATGTAAATTTAATGATAGCTAAATAGATTCAAGTCCAGACGCTGTGGGTTGTTTCCGTTGTTTTTTCGCTTCTTTATATCAGGTGATTTTTTTGTACGTTGACCTTGGCTGCTTGAATAAAATATTACGTATTTGGTTGTTGGTAACTTTGACACTCGGAAATCCTTGAATACACCGACGTTTTATTTATTTTTAATTATTATATATGAACTCATTACACAAACCATTATACATAAAATATTTCACACTAAGCACAATGCTCAAAGGAGATTTTGCGAGCATATAAAACATTTTACATTTCCAATGGCTGGTACGACGCCCTAAATGGGCACATCAAAGTTATGAATGTGAAAGCGGCGCGAGTGCGCGACCAGACGAGCGACGAGCGACGAGCGAACTTAGACAAAGACGGGACTAACTTCCATTAAATCTTTTGCAACTAAGTTTCCCATCCCCCACTGACTCCTGTCTGTTTGTTACTTTACTTATACTTACCTAAGAATATTGGGCAAACTCGCTTAAAACTTTTGATACGTACTTCGTTGTACCTACCTACTCGTATAATTATAACGATAACATCATTTTAATAACACAAATATAAAATTGCAATTCTGTAGATTAGTATGAGCTTGATTATAAACATTTACATTTTACTTAACTTTCGTTATTACATAAAACGATAACTTACAATGTTATCTTTCATTATCATCTTTTACAGCCTTATTTATTTTGTGAATTCCCTCACTAAGTCTCTAAATAAATTAAAAATAAAAGTAAAAAAATCGGCGAGTCCCTACAAAGTTGTTTAGGATGTAGTTTCATATAAAATTGAAAACAGCAGGTGGATGACTTGTAAAACACATTAAGTACAAAGTATACTAAGCACATATACGTGTATAGATATATGTTAGTATAGAATATATGTTAGTACCAAGAATGTTTTAGTAGGTAAGTACTACTTTTATTATAAAATCGACATTGGTAATTATATTTACTTATGTTTGAAATGTTTAATTAAACAAACAAACGTATGAGGCGAATCACCCAATTAATTATTATCATCACCAGACACACTCGTATTTCGAAACAGACGTTGAGGATATTATCAATTTTAAAAGCGACGCAACGCACGTGATGGAATAAATGTAAGTGTATATAAATCAATACATAGTATAATGTCAGTCGTGGCGCAGAGGCACACGATCGTAAATGTATGCAACAAGTTGTAGGTATGATTCCCGCTCGAGGAAGTGAAACATTTAATATTGTGTCGTTGGCCATTTTCAGCCAAGTTAGTACAGTTCAAGCAAAGTTGCGGGGGACGACTAGATGATTTATAAAAACAAGTTTAGTCAGTAAATAACCCTACTTCCCGCTTCATATATTATTACCTTTAGAGTGAAACATTACGCCATGTTTATTTTGATCCAAAATAAAAAAAACAAAATTAATATTATTGAATAAACAAGACGCTCACTGCGCCTCGACGGTGTAGATAACAAGAAGGTACTTTTAAAACGTCACTGTTACATAATCCTTGAATTACAGTAATCTGTTCATATATAAATTATATTTATGGTAAATTCGTGTACGTGTGGAGATATAAGATATACCTTAATTAAATTTAATTTGATTCATTTAAATTAGATAACGAACATTTTCCTTGTGCAATGTTTACATACATTAGCATCGGTAAGGTATGTGATTAACATATCTATTGATATTTTTTGTATAAAAAACCATTTTTTTTTTAAAAAAAAGTATGTAGTACCAATATACTGTGGCGTTCAAGACGCCATCTCAAGAACTCGGCGGAAAGTGGGGAAGTGGTATATTGATAGGTATGGAGTGGCCTTACACTAGGTTCCCAATGCTCTCTACCTCACCTTATAGTATTTCATAGTAGCTATAGTTGATAAAGCGTGAAGCTAGTGCCGATTCAATGGTAATACCATTGAAAAAATGGATTAGTGTAGTTGACATGTAAGAATACCTCAACAGTCTACATACCCGTCTGTATCAGAGACAGCTAACTTACAAAATATTATACAAACCGTGGTGTGTACACAAAGTTGTTTGAAACAAGTAAAGCGTAGCGAGCAAAGTCAAAGCAAAGTATATGAAAGGCGATTACTTTCACATAGCAGGAAGCGGGAAGCGGCCGGAGTGTTGTAACGAGGGAAATTTCCAAGTAAGTTAGTTAAAACTGAAGATAGTACGTGTAGTTTCAGTATGTTTTTGACGGATTAGTTGAGCGCCGGAGTTGGGGGCTCCCACTCCCACTCCCACTCGCGCAACTACTACCAAGTTGCTGCGCTGCAACTCGCATGCGCTGCTAACTTTTACCAACTCCGTCCCTATAACGCGAACTTGTGTCAAACTCAACTCAATACAAATTGTTAATTATAATAGTTCACCAGTTATTACTACTTTAACTACGATGAGCCTGAAAACTGATATGTCATGTTTTCAATTAAACTTGTAATTTAACATACTATTATTCTTATTATTCTTTTTTTCGCTTCACGCTGTATCCCTCACATGGCAGGGTAGGAATAAATGTCGAGGTTCCCTGACCGGAATCTATTTGCTATTTGTTAAGACATTAAAATCTGTCCGTTGCGCAATATTAAATTTTATGTACACATTTCGTGGAGTGGGAATCAAACCCATAACTTATAGCGTTTACACTCACATACTTGTGCCTACGCGCTACGACTGGCTTCATATTACATTCTTAACATATTATATAACATAATCTCATACATTTGATAGTTTTATCTAATCAAAATGGTGTTACCATATGCACAACATATCTTCAAATGCTTTTAATGATTACGATCTGGACTCTCTTTAAGGACGTATATATTGACTTATGTACAATATATAACGCCTACGAGTATTATTTGCAAAATGTGTTCTAATTATGCTAGTACATGGTAGTTTTTTTTAAAAAACTACATAAATAATAGTGTGACACTAAGAAATATAATTTTACTACCTGTCTATACTTTATGACATCTTTTTTATATAAACAAACATAAAACTCATCTTAACCTAAAAAAACATGATACGAACGAACGACATCCAAGTGCTGGAGTGCTGCGTAAAAATTAAAAAATAAAATCCTTCGTCGACAGTGCACCGAGGAATTACGGCGCACAGTTACATACATATATTGCGTTCTTTCGACGTCGCAATAGAGGTCATAATTCAAATATACCAGGAACGTCGAGGAACTAGTGCAGTTGGGTTACCATGGCGAAATAAAAAGGAGAGGACGGGATGTTACCTATTTAGAAAATAAATATAATACGGTCAGCAAGTTGTGTCTTTAAGTCTATTTTGTCTATCTTATAAAATACGTTAACATATAAAAATGTAATACTATAAAGAGCTAAAAATATATAGTTATAAAGACAACAGACGAGTCACGACTTTTTAAAATATTGTAATTTGGCATATGTTATATATTCGGTAAAGCATTTCACAAGTTGTGTTTGCGTAAAACATGAACATTCATTAAGCTGTTGACAAGAAACGACAATATATACATTTATAAAGTACATAAACCAAGCGAATTCCTGGTTTCCTCTTCCCTATTATTATTATTACTATTGGCCTAAACAAAACAATTAAATCCCCAAAATGCACATGTCCCATCAATATAACGTATATGTGTATAGTCCACACTCCACAGCGGCGTCTGTCGCGCAAGTGGGGCAGAGCAGGCAGGGCGGAGGCGTTCGATCGCGGGGACGCGCTCGGGTCGTTCACCCGCGCCGGACCGGCGAGCGCGGCTAGCGGCTGCTAGCGGCGGCGGTGCGACGACGACGGCTTTAATTGCGAGTGCGAGTTCCGACCCGCGTTGCTTACTTTACTTACTGCTTTACTTATGTCACGTTTTCTTTTTATATATTTTTCTTTTTACGTTTCGAATGTTTTCATAACGTAACGGGGTTCGTTATCTTTTCACTGTGGCTCGTTTTTAATGATTCAAACGTATAAAATACACTTGCAATTCAAAACTAGTCAGGAGTCGTACAAAAACAGTTCAAGTTGCGTCTTAATGCTATCTCGGATATGTTCAATTAACATTCAAACTGTATAGACTTAATTATTTCATATCAATA
The DNA here is from genome assembly GCA_013421005.1 of Heliconius erato x Heliconius himera. Taxonomy (NCBI): domain Eukaryota; kingdom Metazoa; phylum Arthropoda; class Insecta; order Lepidoptera; family Nymphalidae; genus Heliconius; species Heliconius erato x Heliconius himera. Next base: position 29,646 of record JAATLQ010000761.1, read on the forward strand.
TTATTTCATATAAAGTAGTCTATCTATTCCATGAACTGCAGCTATCAGAATATAGGTGCGCGTTATCTACGTCAGATATCGACATTTATACGATAAGACATTGATTAACTAACTATATTATTTATTACGAGTCACAGCGAGCGCGAGTCGAAGCAGAAATAAAAGTAACGGTAAAATCAGTTTCCATCGGCGTCGGTCGCCTGGCAACAATGACAGTTTAACGCGCCTGTTACTTTGTGAACTGCGGCTTCTCCGAAGATGGCCGCAGGTGACGTGTGTCAGTCACATCAATACGTTTCCTACGTACGACTAGATTAGGTGGTCGGCGTTCAAACCTATTGCAACCAAACAGATAACACACTTTAATTTCTCCTTATATTTCGCATATTATTCACATTTAGCCTTCAAAATAAGACATTATAAAAACATTGCACATACACTAAAACAACACAAAAAAAACAAACTACTATATAAAAAGAATGAATAAAGAAAATACAAAATTAAAACAAATATCAAAAACACATCGAAGTGAAACTTTAATTCACAGCGGCGGTCGCGGAACGACGCCCTGTCAGCGTTTCCACATAGACGCTTCCGAACAATGAACGGATCGGAAAGACAAACCCATCTACGAAATTTTGGCCGCTATCGTAAAATATCACAACTAAGTTATTATACTTCATTCAAGTTATTATTTTACTTATTTGTATTTAATGGTCTTTGTTGCGTTATGCTTTTAATTATTACATATACATGACAATATGAGAGTAGGAACATTTCTTTATTCTTTCATATTGTTCTTTTAAGTTTTATTTAACAATAGATCTTTTATTATTGTTTCAAATAAGGATAAATTGTACACATTCTAACATTTTAATAAATTGAAGAGTTTGTTATAAAATGCACAATGTAATAAGTTAATAAATAAATATCCATTGACTAACTGAAAGAAATAATATAAAAAATCAATGGCGAGTTATCACGTAATAAAGTTGATCACCGTCACAAGCAATGTAGAAAAAAAATGTTTTTACGTGTTTATATACATATCCATTTTCATGCTAACACATAATCTTTCCTATTAGTATGGAAATGTATATAAACGTAAAAATATAACGTTCGTTATATTTTGACTGGCAATTTATCGTGTTTGCAATAAGTAGATATTCCTCCATGTTGAAATAAGAACTTACAACCAAGTTAATTCTCTACTTTACCATGCCCGCGTCATTTTTTTTTATTTGCATTGCAAAAACTTTCTCCTGCTTAACAACAATAATAATATTATTTATTATATTCTCCTCCCAATCTCTCCGAGTCTAGAATCTATTGCCAAGAACTAAATCTCCACTTTCCACTCGAATCCAGACCGTGTTTTGAATGGCGGAACACAACATCGCACTTTGCCTTTCCCATAATAAAATAATTCCAATTTTAAATTGACGATCAAAATAAAAATGTAACATCACAATTTATAAAGTCGTGAGTTGTCTAAAGAATATATGTTGCCGTGTAAGCACGTGTAGAATAATAAACATTTTGAACAGCCATGTGTGAAATAGACAACTACGCGAAGACAAGTTTTTATTTCGTTTCCCTTTTTCTTTATTTTCTAAACAAACGTCTCTCGCGATATCATCGACTTGAACAAATAACATTACTGAGAGAGAACTATCTTATATATTTCAAAAGCACTTTTATATACATATATGCAATTTACATTAAACATACACGAACAACTCTTAAAGTAACTGGTAATACCTACTAGCTACAAAAAAATAAGCCTTTAGTTCCGACGTGGTCTTTACAAGAAAATGTCTCTATAATAATTTAAAACGTCAATACTTATCTTTAGCATTCCACACCCTAATCGCTTACTCAGCGAAGGGTGGAACAAGTTACGGCGCGGCGATAGAGGCATCCAACCGGTTCGTCCGAGTGAAACTCGCCGATGCAAGGTAGCCGAGTCGAATATTTTAACATTATTTGAATTTCGCGATGAGTTTATAAAATTTTGCGAAAGTGAATGTATTATAATACGTACTTGCCGTGTTTCTATGAAATATCGCCACACTCCAACGCTACAATAGCTGTACTATACAACAACAGTGTTCCGGCACGACTTTGAGATCGCACTGAGTCATCCCCCGTCGGCCGTTAAGTTACACAAATACAACATATTGCTTACTCGACATATCAATTGTTCGTATAAGCTAACAATGCGGAAGAAATACTTGTTTGCTTTCATTATTGCTGTTGCACGCGTACCTACTCGACATCGAGGGGCCTAACATAAATACGAGCTCGCCTCTACCAGGCATAAGTTGGATAAAAGATGTTTAAGCGATAATGTAAAACTAGTAAATGGGTAACTACTATAAACCACTAATTCCATTTTCTCGACATATGATATTTTGTCGCATTTAAAACTTTACTAACTTTAGTAACGGCAAAGTGCACGAATTGCAAAACAAATATAAGCAGACGCAAAATGTACAGTGAACTAAGCTGTTACAATAGTATTTCACTTGTCAGCGCATCTGAAATAGCCGAGCGAGTGAATTACGTCCGCCAGCGTTCACAGCGACAATGGCCAACGCCGCGTGTGGCTTTTTAATGTTCACTACGAGTATATGAGGTCACCGTTTAGATGTGGATTACATCCTATCCTATGGATGTTTGTTCGACTATCACGCGAAAACTAATAAAGAGATGTAGATGAAAGTTCACAATAATATAGTTTATACTTTAGAATAGCACATAGGCGCCAAATAATACAGGTTATTTGGCTATATAATAATAATAAGTTCAAGCGGGCGAAGCCGCGCGAGGATCGCTAGTTTCCTATAAATCTCTCATATATGATACACGGTTTGAACTTTTAAATAGTTTGTTAGGCGTTCTAATAACTCGGGCGTTTGATATGGTAATAGCATGAGTAACCGTCGTTATATAAGTATACTTCCACAATTTAAAATTATACCTGCAGTACTGTGACAATTTAATTTACTTAAATGGTATATGACTAATAAATAAAACCCATATAAGCACTCAGTTGATAAAACATATAATAATTTACTTCTATTTATAGACATACATACCAATATACTATCATATTTTAAACTTAAATGGGTGAATAATAACGATTTTTTATCTGATAAAGCATAGAAATATGGGAGACGCTTTCAGTTATTTATATTATGTACTTAAACTATTTATTACTTCATCCGAGTTGTTTATAACATAATATGCATGTTTATAGAGCCAGACCAAACCTTTTTGCGCCGTAATATAAGAAGCTAGCTTCTGCCAGCAACTTTGTTAGCGTGGTTCAAGAGTTGGGTACAGAGAGAAATTAAAAAATGTTTATTTTAACATAAATTATAAATATAAAACATTTTACATCTGTAAAATTTACCAGGATAAAATATTATCCATGTATTGCAAATTTAAAAATATATATACCTTTATACTTTACTTCTCTTTACGTGAAAAACAATGAGATAGAAGTGTTAAGACATTTCGCTAACTGTTAACTGTACAATATTCATATTTGATACGCCGGCTAAATGCATTTAAAAAAGTAAAAAGATAAAAAAAAGTATGGCTGGCGCTCTAATTGGACACAAGATAACACGTTAAAGCTATATATATACATGTGTACGTGGAGAGGAATGTTTGCCATTCATCGCTTACACATCTCGCGTTGACGTTGCGAAGGAAAGGTTCAAAGTCCGCGTCGCGGCGTATTCTCGAACGCACGGGTCACGCACACTAGGCTACGTGTGAAGATGAGACACGCGCACACAGTGCGGCCGACAAGTTGTGGCCGCCCTGATGATAGCTATTGATGGCTGGCGCAGATTTCATTTTTGGATGTTACTTAGCTTTGTTTATTTTCTTCCCAAATGTAAAATATTCGAAAGTTAAGAAAGCATTTCAAGAACTTTGGGATCATCACGACTTGTCAGCCTTAGTGTATGTAGTTTTAAAGATCAACACACATACAGTGGATATGTGTAGATGACACACGCACACAAGTGATATGATAATTATTTCACACCGTCAGATGAACGGGCGTAGCACGCGATGTAATAAATTCATGAAGAGTCAAAATGGCATGATGTTCTCTTCGCTTTGTTTTGACATCCATCCAGACAAAATATTTTTTTGTGTACCAGAAATATATAAAAGCTATGTATTATCAGATTTATTTTAAGTTTACATTTGCTTGACATTATGCAAAGAAAATATGAAATTAAAATCACTCTTTTCTCCTCTCACCGATCATTTTACAAATAATAGACCTTATAGCTCAGCAGCTACTCATACAATAATAACATATCGTTATCTATTTCATATAGAATAAATTATTAATACCCACAGGGAAAACTAATTAATTACAGTACATAGTAAAAGCGAGTTTAAATGCAATCCAACGGCCATAATGGCAAATTAATGTAATGCGAATTAAGGTATGTTAATAGAGAGAGGCGAGCGGGTGAATTGGTTCAATAAAATTGGTAATAATTGGCTACAATGTGATTTCAACCATGATAATAATTACACACATTTCAGTAATGTTTCTTTGTGAATAATAAAAAGTAAAAAAAACATTATTTATATTGTTTTATGAACTACAATTGTATAACATTTTAATAGAAATCGAAACATTGATAGTCTAAGTAATTAAATAAATGCCTTCGATATAAATAAGTTGCTTTTTTTACTTCAAAAGTTACCATATTTAACGAAACAGATTCTTCAGTAGAGCAATACCATAAAAAAATAATCAGATATTTAAATAATTTAAAAAACGTAAATGAATTTCCTTTTAAAATTTTGTTGGAAACTACCATCAATTGAGGCGATGTGTAATCTATGGAGTAAAATCAGCAGAAAATTTAACACATTATGCTATATCCTTCTCTTTAATTTGGTCACTTGATAGAATAGTTAGTTTGTTATGCATAATGGAAATTGACAATAAAAATAACAATAACTATATGAAACTAATTAATAGTAATTTATAGAACTCTTATGGGAAAATAAATCGCATTTTAATGCTAAAATCACATAAACAAGAGTCATTCAATCGGTAGTCAATAAAAAAAGACATAAAAGAGAATGTTATCACATGAATAATTAATATTGTATGTTAAATAATGCAATATTTCCGAATGGCGTTGCGGAGCTCTGAGAGCGAACATATCGGCGCATTGTTGCCGACGCATACTAATTGTGGGAAACGGGTCACGGGTCACCGTGGGTCAGACACTTGAGATAGACTCGTTGTCTGTTGGAATGCAATTGTGCATTTTGCAAACTTATAAACCAGTTTGTTTTAAATTGCAAAAAGGAGTTCCCGTCTAAAAGGATATGTGCATTCAGTTATATATTATTTATTTAGCCTACTTAGAAAGTTAGCCAGAGAAAACATAGTGTCGAGAAACCTTGTTCACCACTTTCTGCTCGAATTAGAAACGGATTGAAATGGGAAATTATAGATGGGAGAAGCGGGAAATAAAATTAATTCAGTGTCCCAAGTAGGGATTGAACTTAAAACCATCCAGTTTCGCAACTCAATGGTTGCAAGGCGCTGTTCAGCTGCGCCACGACGGCTTCATACATCTATGTACATCCTCACGAAGTATATTTTGAAGACCAATGTGAAAACTTATTTGATTAAAGACTACTATAATGCTAAGATATTCAAATAAAATAAAGTAAGAGTAATGTATGTTATATTGTTCACAAGGAAGTAACTCATAAAAAAGCACACTCCGAATACAATTAAAAAATGTTAGATCACCCAATTTTACGTTATATAAAAGCTATCTAAGCATTTTATTGCGAGATCGAAAATTTAGCCGGCACCTGAAAGTGGCCGCCCGCCATTCCGCTGATGACGCGCCTTGAATATTTATCAGGGTCGTGTTACGTGGCTAAAGGAAACCACTCACACCTACATATATTATTCGTGCCTACTACCTGTGTCAATACGGAGTATAGCAAATGTTTTATCCGTTTTATATCCTGATAAAATATAATTTCTTGAAATTCTTCAAGGAAATTTTAGACGTAAAATAGTAAAATTTATATGTGAAATAGTCAAATTGATTGATTGGTTTGAGGCCAGTCGTGGCGCAGCGGCACGAAGTGTGACTGTAAAACCGACTGGTTGTGGGTTCGATCCCCACTCGAGGAGATGAAATATTTACTTAAATTTATATTTCCATTTCTTCGCTCTGGTGCCGAGGTTAAGCGCGGCGTTGAGTTCTGCCACTCAACACGCAATGCCTCCAGAATTCGGCAGAAAGTGGGGAACGCAGTGTCTTAACACTAGGTTCCCTCTGCCTACCCTGCTGTGTCAAATTGTTGATTTTATAAATAAGTTGCTTCCGGTAATATGATTTAATAATCAATAGCCGGCAATTATTAATTATGGTTCGATATCTACATATAAAATTTACATTACATTCTATAATTATATAAAACATCGACGAGCGAATCAAACGAACTATTTGAACCAACACTAATTGTTAATGAATATTTATAACTGACTTCATAGTAGGTATATCCGCTTAAGTAAGAAGCCGCATACTTTATCGGATTCATAATATTTGCCTGCATTAGCATAAATTCTCGCGTATTCTTGTTAAAAACTGGCTTGTACATTGTTAAATGTAAGTATATGGGGCCGTCGTGGTACCAGCGTGTGACCGTAGACCCGACGGTTGTGGGTTCAATTCGTATTTGGTGGAATGAATTATGTTATAAGACACAAAATGTCTCGAAAATACGGCGAAAATGCAGTGTATTTCACACTAGGTTCCCTCTAGGATACAGAGTGAAGCAGAGAAAAAGAAAAGTGCAATTATATAATATAATAAAGTTTTCTAAAACAATGTGAACAAGACTGAACACAAAAACGTGTGGAATAACTCACAGTTAAAATACCTGCCGGATTAAAAGCCACGCAGCTCAGACAATTTACAATCGTTACGTGCACAGATGCCATTAGTGCTTGGAGAGGGTGCTTTTTAAGACACGCTTATTAATTAGCTTGTATAATTTGCTTCCTTTAAAATATTAGGGGGGACCGAATTAGACTACGAATGGCATATTACTACGGTGACTAAACCAGCCTAGCGACTAAAAAACCCCCAGTTACGTGACAAAGTGAACACAATAAAAGTAATATTATAAAGTAAACGTACGACATGTTTGAACAATGTTAGTTTAGAAACATACATTATTTTTATGATACAAATGACGTCAACTTGACAACACATAAAAATAAAAATTCTTCATGAAAAACTGATAACGGTAACATCAATCACATTATCAACAATTTACGTCATTCAGTGTAACTTACAAAACAATAATGTGTATCTACATATATTCTTATATTGTAAAGTTAGAGTTATTTTATTTTTTATAGTAACATATACTTATTTATATGTAATATATATATATATATATATATATATATATATATATATATATATATATATATATATATATATATATATATATATATATATATATATATATATATTTTACATGTAAATAAGTATATGTTAATTCCGATGTAACCGCAGTCAGAGTTACCTCGTGCACGAGGATAGTTCCATGTGACAATCTTAGTTATTTCTATCTGATAACGCAGGCGAAGCCGCAGATATAGGCTAGTCGATACATAT
>JAATLQ010000764.1:0-57780 GCA_013421005.1 Heliconius erato x Heliconius himera
AGCTTGCAGAGAGAACTCGCAAACTAATTTATGTTTTTAGGAAATTAAGAAACGTTGCAAATCCTTCAGTCCTAAGAACGGTTTATTGTGCCCTATGTCAGTCAATACTTTCCTACTGCATTACATCGTGGGGTGGTGTTTCTAAATCAACTCTAATGACGATTGAACGTGCTCAAAGATCTGTTTTAAAAACAAGTTACTCTCTTCCTTTTCAATATCCCACTTCGGCTTTATATAAACACTGCAATGTATTAACAGTTCGTCAATTGTTTGTATTATATATCATCCTAAAGAAGCACTCTGTAACTATCTATGATTCCAAAAGTACAACGGGTACCAGAAGAAAAAAAAATGTTTGTCCTTTAAGCAATTTTAAAACTAATTTTTCTCATAAGTTCTATCCATTCCTTGGAGATTTATTATATAATAAAGCAAATATGTACTTATCCATATACTCTGTGCCAAAAAATAAATGTAAAAAGCTTGTAACGGATTGGCTTAAATGCTACAACTATGATGAAACTGAGAATTTATTCGTAATTCCTAAATAATATACAGATACGTACATCACACGCTCACATACTCACATAATTACATATACACTCACACGTATACACACACATACATACTCACACGCACACACACATACACACACACGCACACACACATTCATGCACTCATTCCTATGCACACACACACATATACTAATATGTGAGTTTAAATTAATTATAAATATATACTAAATACTAAAGATAATTCTAAGGTCTATACTGTTAATATTTTTCCATATCTGAAACCACTCTCGTTGTAGATTATGAAGGGGTGAGTGCCTGGTGATCTGTAAAACAGGTATATACCCAGTATGGACACCAGTCTCTCACATTAGCTTTTTAATGTTCAGCACTGGTTTCTTTGTCAAATATGTATTTTTTGTGACCAAGCTTTGTGAGATGAAAATAAAGATTTATTTATTATTATTATTATTATTATTATTATTATTCTTTAACTCTAAACGTATTAAAAATGGAGGTTTGAATATTTTAACACTAGGTTTCTTCTACCAACCGTGCTATGCGGAAAAAACTAACAGACAATCTAACAAAGAAAATTAAACACACAAGTAACCTAAATCTTTTCATTTAAAAAACATTAAAAAAAAAGCTAGTCTAATTAAAATATTTACATATAAAAACAATAAAATAAATTCAATAAAATAGAAAAGAAATTTTAAGCAAAGATCCTTACAGGGCTGCATATATTACCTCTATATACATATATATATATATATATATATATATATATATATATATATATATATATATATATATATATATATATATATATATATATATATATATATATATATATACACACACATATATATGTATTTTTAATTCAGCTAAGTTTATAATAGTAGATTGAAGCGGAAAAGTAGAGGTTCAGTTTTTCACACGCCGCCAGCTGAATCGTTTGAATATTTCATACTCGATAATTTATTGTATGATTTAGAGCACAGCTTACTTTATGACGGCCGGAGTCTCCGAGGAGCGGAGTAGACTATATTTTGTGTGGAAGGATTCTTAAGAAAAAGTTACTTATGTAGATTTAGGAATACATGATTCAGTTTGTGGCTTGGTTTGGTATAGTAAGCTAGTTTCATATGTAAATAATATATAATCGACGTTATTGTAAAAAATGATGAACAAGGAAATTTTAGCTATTTTTATACGCTGATATTTTATTTTATCTTTTATAATTTATTTATAAGGTTTTATTTCTTAACTCGTTATTTCTATTATCTTTTCTATTTCAACATTATATCACAAAACTTGATATACTTTAAGTAATCTAATATCCCCATTGACTTTAACGAGACGTTTTTGCAAACAATTCCCCATGCGGATAGGGCGTTCGCTACAGTGGGTGGTCCGTGTCACACTGCGTCATAGCGGTCGACTCTTCAGCGATCTCCTTGATAAACTTGCATGTATATCAAGTTAGAAAACAAGACTGTATATTAAAGTTACTTTTAAGATTTTTCTTCAGCGAGATAGAGCATGGCTCTATCCCGCATGGCGCAAGGTAGCCAGAGGGAACCTAGTGTTAAGACTAACCGCTCCATACCTTGCGTTGAATTCTGAAGATTATGTGTTGAGTGGCGGAACTCAACGCCGCGTTTACCCTCGATACGAGAGCGAAGAAATGGAAATATTAAATATTTCATTTCCTCGAGTGGGAGTCGGACTCACAACCTATCGCGTTAACAGTTACACGATTGTACCCCTGCGCCACAACTGGACTCAATTCTTCAGTTTTTCTCAAGTTTTACAACAAATTATTGATATGACGTTTCCAGTCCTTACCCACCATTTTAATAACAATCTTCATTCGAAAACGGTCTAACGAATGCAGTCAATCTCACAGACATAAATTTTCGCCGAAATCATAATTCAAATTTATTGGTTTCCAAACTTTTGGGCCCTCCAGCGACTGCTTATATATCAAAGAATTTTACCGATATTATCTAACTCCAGATTAAAATATGGATTTCATAAGTTTAGAACTGATATTAAAGTTTATTTTCATTAAATAGAAAGCCTAAAAGCAAAGTTTTGTTTTACTTGGACAAGTTTGATCTTCAGTTACTTAATCCTAGCAGTTCATGAGTATATAAAGATAAGTGACTAACTTAAATTATTTTTAAGACGTAAATACTTATTTCTGTGTGTTTTTAATGGAAAGAATATATACAATTTGCAATCAAAATCAGCTCAACGCCGTATTCCGCATACAGCCGCAAAGGCAGAAGGAACCTAGTGTTAATACACTCTGTTACCCACTTTCCGCCAAATTTTTCAAGGCATTGCGTGTTGAGTAGGCTTTCGCGACATACAATTTAAACATTTATACAATATAAAATATACAGAATTTGTTTAGGCATCCAGAGCTGGTGAGTATTTACTTAATTAGATTCGTCCTTACAACACAGAAAAAAAACGTGGAGAAGTAAATTAAAATATAGGGAAATCAATTTGACTAGAAGAGACAGCGGGACGAGAATTGTCCTCATTTTTTAAATTTGTGCTCATTGTCATTCAAATTATTAATTAACAGCCATTCAGCACTCTCCATTTTCTTATATTGTAGGATTCTCAAAGTTAAAACTTGAACAATTTACAATATATTTTTTTAAATAATAAGAAATTAAGTGCTTGTGTATTAGTCACTTTTGCTTTTAGCTATATCGTTAATGATATTGGTTCAATTCTATATACTAATATTATAAATGTGAAAGTTTTTAGAGATGGATGTTTGTTACACTTTCACGCAAAAACTGCTGAACAGATTTAGATTAAACTTTATAGTAATATAGCCTGTACATAAGAGTAGTACATAGGCTACAATTTTTGTATATTTTGACTATAATATAAGTAACATTAGTTGTAGGTAATCTATACTTATAATAAAATCGTAACTTAATAACTTAATAAATTTTATTGTAGACCTTTATTAATGTATTAGATTTTTGTTTGTTTATCTGTGCGTTTGTTATCGCTCATCTCAGAATTGGCTTAACCGATTTAAAGGAGGATTCACTATTGGATTTACCTCAATACCGTATAGCTAATCTTCTTTCTTTAAATACAACTAATTTTGCAAGCAAAATCGACTAAATTTCCAAAAAACTTAAATTACTTGAAGAGGACATAGTGGCGCAATGGCACAAGTGTGTGATTTTAAACAACTACAATTATGGGTTCAGTTTCCACTCGGGGAAATGAAATATTTATTTAAATTTCGCTCTGGTGTTGAGACAAAGCGCGGCGTTAAATTCCGCCACTCTATACGCAACGCCTACAAAATTGCGCGGAAAGACTACACTTCATTCCCTCTGCATTCTCTGCAATATGCGGGATATTAGATATAGCGTAAATGTGAAAAAAGAACTTTAATTACAGTTTATCTATATCATACATCTATATATACAAATAAAATTAAAGGGTCTGTCTTTGATATCAACATAATTGTCTGTCCGATTGCGTTAAGGTATCAATTTGAAATTGATATCAGATATTTAGATTTACTAAAATAAAAGAAAAAAATATTAGTTATTTACACACTAAAAAGCAAACTTAATTTTGTTAACTTTGCTGTATCATCAAAATCTAAAAGGTATTTGCCAATTACAATTCTGAAATTGGCACAGAACCCTCTGTGGGCGAATCAGACTCGAGCTTGGTCGGTTTTTTCTTAAATAAACTTCAATAAACATTCATATATCTCAAGCGGGCGTAGCCACACGGGAGCTGCTAATAGGATATATCAATATTAACTATATCAATTACACTTTAAAATGTGATGTGAGAAATCAGAACGAATTTTTTAAATATTTTTATCACATTTTCCATTCAAGAAAAATTACAATCCGTTCAGAGAAAAATCTCCATTAGATCGTCCCCATTCCTACGTTTGCTCGCACGACTGGCACCCTGACAGTCGTTCCGCTTCACCTACTTGCAGCCGTGTTCCAATATCTAAGCGAGTAGCGGCAATTTGATAAGTGACGGTATCTAGATGATGTCTAACAAAAATGTATATCCGTATAGGATTGAGACTTTGATTCCTATTTAAAGGAATGTTTATATTTCATATAAATTTTATTTATTTGCGTTAGACTGCCGAGACCAGTCGTGGTGTAGGGGCGCAAGCGTGCGACTGTAAATCTGAAAGGTTTTGGGTTTGATTCCCACTCGAGGAAATGAAATATTTAATATTTTCATTTCTTTGAGGCCAGTCGTGGTGCAGCGGCACGAAGTGTGACTGTAAAACCGACTGGTTGTTTGTTCGATCCCCACTCGAGGAAGTGAAACCAGAGTAAACCAGGAAAGTATAAATTTACATAATTTTTTATATATTTCCATTTCTTCGCTCTGGTGTCGAGGTTAAGCGCGGCGTTGATTTCTGCCACTCAACACGCAATGCCTCCAGAATTCGGCAGAAAGTGGGGAACGGGGTGTCTTAACACTAGGTTCCCTCTGCCTACCCTGCTGTGTGCGGGATACAGCGTGAAGCTGATTTTTTGATTTTTTTTTAATTCATTTCTTTGCTCTGGTGTCGAGGTAAAATATGCCATTGCGTTGCCCCACTCAACACGCAAAGCCTCTAAAATTTGCCAAAAATTGGGGAGCAAATTATCTATACTTAAGACCTACAACTTACCATGTTGCATGCGGAAAACAGCGTGAAGTGAAAAAAAGACACTTTTCTTAAAATTAAGTGCTGGATTCTTGAATATAAACATTTTCAAACAGTTTCATCATTTATTATTATCACCAAGTCAAAAATATATTTTCTTTAATAAAAAGACAATATTTACCATCTTGTGGACAGGTGAAATAGCGCACAGAATTTAAATAAACTTGTAATACATTCAATCTCTGAACCCAAACTTTAACATTATGTGAAAAGACAGCACAACCAAAGCACAAGGACCATTATGCTTCACTATTTTATCCTGAGAAACGTATTTTACTTGCAAGGGTATTTCCTTACCGAATTTCCTTGGAGACTCGACACTGTAACGTTATATTTTGAACAGTAGTAAAATTTCAAGTTTTAGTTTTAGTACATGTTTTAAATATACAATTTTTAAACGTAAGTTTTATTTAAACACATATATACTATTTTAAAAATATTTATTTCTTATTCATTTCGTAATGCCTCCAGAATTCTGCGGAAAATGGGAAACGGAGTGTGTTAACACTAGGGTTCCTTTGCCTATCCTGCTACATGCAGGATACAACGTGAAACTAAAAAATATATATTAATAAATATAATCTTAAGAAGTGTCTCAAAACTCACTATGTATTAATAAAATTTTCTAAGAAACATTTTCGTATATTAAAAAAAAAGAGTATTCAAATGTATAAACGGGTCTTTGACATCATCTAAATATATAGGCAGCGCCAGGGGTGAGAAGGTCAGTCGTGCAAGCAATATTCAAAGAACGTTTTTCACCCATTTTTCCCGGAACACCTCTTGCTGGAACTTTATGAATATTTGAGATGGATCAATTATTAAAATGATTTACTACTCGGGTCCGTAGTATAAAGGAAGCAGGCCAGGATAGGCATCATAATATAGTCATGAATAGGTGAATCGATAAAATTCACAGTCATAGTCGGGAAGTGGAATGGTTGGTAATTTGTTTAATAGCGCAGTGGAACAACGTGTAAGTGTAAACGCGGTGGCTGTGAGTTTGATGCTCACTCGCGATGGCATTATTTTCTATTTCCATGCTTTAAGAAACGGGATTTAGTTCCGCCATTCAACACGCAATATTTCCAATACAAGCTATACAATATAAGCAAAGAATGCACATTAGAGGAACTTAACACCGCGTCGTTTTATTTAAAAATGATTGAATGAGCCTCAATGGTTATTTTCAAAATTAATATATCGATCGATCAGCAGAAACAAATTATAATTATAGTTTGTAGCTGACAATTAGAATAGAATTCTTTCAAAAAAAAAATACATTATTGTAACAACACTATTTAAAAATAATATATACAAAAAAATATATTTTTTAACGATACCCGTGTCTATAGACATTAAACCAACTCAACTTCTTTACGCTCTTAAAGAATAAGAATACATTTAAATGAAAAAAAAAAGCGTAAGACTTTTTGTCTGTACCCTCAAAGAAATGTTATACAAGTTTTGAATAATTTATGTTGCGATTGTTCAGATGTGCCCTTTGTAGTGAAGTGTAATTAGAATTAATGTATTATATCTTTTATAATATTTAATATTTTTCTTATTATCTTTTCAGGTTCACTTTTGATGAATATATCAAATGAAGGTACAGTCTACAATTTTTTCTTTGGAATATTAAAGTATGATTATTTAAGGTATTATTTATTCATCGTTTTAATATTATGTTATAACTACTTAAGTAAAGTTAAATTTGGCTGCCATCTCTGTGATTAGTTCTTTATAAAAAATATTTTCGAAAAGTGAATATTTAACTGAATAACTGATATGTATTTTTATTAAATCTAACATAGTATATTTACATTGAGTTACGAATGTTTCTATTTTAAATCATGAGAGATTTGTTTTGTTTTTTATGAGCTGATTAAAAGTATATTTTAGTAATAAACAATATCTTTTCTTTGATATTCTAGAATAGTATATTCTAGTATTATACTATAGCTTAAGGCTTTGCTTCTAAAGCTTTAGAAGCGAAATACAAGAACACGTTATAGGATCAATCGACGACTATGACGATTAGAACAAAACTTGACATCCACAAATATATTATTTTACTTCTGAATATATATTTTTTATTCAGCTTAAAATATTAAAAGCTTAGTAAACTTATTTGCTAATTAATCAATACGCCTTATAAAAATATTTCCGCAATTTTTATTTTGTTATCACTCTACCTTGAGTAGTTACGTAAATTAAATTTCATAATTAATATTTTTAATACCTTTTCATAACTGTGTATAACTGAAAAAGCATATGAAATTGCTAAACATAAAATTTAGTGCGTAATAAATTTTGTGGCTATATGAAAATTCACTTTACTCATATTATAATAAAGTGCCCCATACAGTCTAATGACTTTATTGTAGCTAATAACATAAAACCATTCAGCTATTCGGGTCATGAAAACTAACACTGATAGACACGACAGCCCTTTATTATCGCCACCTGGTGGTGGATATTTATATATATTTATTTATATATATATCTTAGTAAAGTTATAATAAAACTACCATATAAAACGATAGCTCAGAACTATGAAAATATATTTCTAATTTCTATTTGAGGTCAGCCGTGGCGCTGGGGCGCATAGTGTGACTGTAAAAGCGACTGGTTGTCGGTTCGATCCCCACTCAAGTAGATTAAATATTTACTTATTTTTTTTCCATTTCTTTGCTCTGGTGCTCAGAATTTGGCGGAAATTGGGGAACGAAGTGTCTTATCACTCTGCCTACCCTGCTGTGCGTACAATACAGCGTGGAGCTGATTTGATTTAATTACATTTTTATAATATATTACAATATAAAAAAAACTAATCAAATTTACATATACACTCATATACATATGTAGACACAAGCAGCTACCTACCTGATATAAAACAGTATACTATTCTATTTTATAGAGATTGTGCTCTCGTCCGTGCGCGATAAACGATGAAAAGAACTTCGCCGGACACTATTCATGTATATCATTGACTGCCGTAGGTAACCGTGTAGAAAACTGGAGAAAATGCGACATTATACTAGCTAGTATCCCCCTTATTTAGTCCTTCCTGTACAGGAATTAGAGTTCAAATTCGCAAAGCAGTGGAGATTGTTATAAAATGAGAAACACGATGTTCTACACTGATTCGAGCTGGGTAGGCATCGATTTGTTAGGATGATTTTGCAGTAAAATCGGTGATATTGTTGAAATCTCGAGTCCGCCAGAGATGCTTAAGAATGTTCGTGTTACAGTTTGTAGTTTGTATTTAAGTAGTTTTATAGATACTATCGTACAAGGTGCCTATATAGCATTTACTTACGCTTGCTATTTATTTAATACTTTACTTTTTTGATGCGTAGTTTATTTTTCTGCTGTTTAATCGTTGTCCAACATCAGATCAGATTAAGAAGAAAAAGAAGATATATTGACTCGATTCAAGATATTCGATTTTTTTATCCGCTGTATGGTGAAGCCCATAATCACATTTCACTTAAACAAACCGAAAAAAGTAAATAAATAAAAATATTTATAAGCTTTTTCCGGTATCCCACTTTCCAGATTCTTGAGCTTTTGGAAACTAGATTATAATTTTGTAATAATATTTCATTAAAAAAACTAAATTTAATTATATTAACAATCCAAATATAAAAATAACATGACAATATATTTAAAACAAAATTAAAATTTACCACCCAAAAATCCTGTCATATCTATAAATGTTGCGCTGCCTTTTAAAACAGCGTCCACAATTTTACGCAATTGTACAAGCTCCCTCGGCCGTGGCGTGATAAAACTCTGAAAAGATGATATATGGCTGAATGGACAGCGGTCGCTCTGACTATATACGGAGGAGGAAACACAAAAAAAATGTTTACTTGCTTTTATAACCTAAATAACCCAGCCATCACTTAATATTTACATTGTCGTATTCAGTTTAGGTGATTAGTTTAAGAATAAATATATTTTTAAAAGTTACTAGTTTAAAAAGGCCATGCGTGGCGCAGGGGCACAAAGTGTCACTGTAACATCGACTGGTTGTGGGTACGATGCCCACTCGAGAAAATTATATATTTATTTACATTTATATTTTTATTAATTCGCTCTGGTGTCGAGGCAAAGCGCGACGTTGAGTTCCGCCACTCAACGCATTGCCTCCAGAACTCGGCGGAAAGTGGGGAACGGAGTGTTTTAACACTAGATCGCCTCTGCCTACCCTGCTGTGTGCGGGATACAGCGTGAAGCTGATTTTTGATTTAAAAGAATTAAAAAGTGATTATTAATCACACAATCAATATAATGAATTCATCATTATAGATTAACAGCCTACTTTCATCTACCTGTACATAGAATAAAGAAATAAATAAATTAATTATGAAATAAGACTTTGTATTTTTTTTTATTAATTTTGTACATTAATTAAAACATAAAATTAATAGTTGATATTTTAAATATTATAAATATAATTTCTATATTTAAATAAAGGAAGCATCAAGCTATATTGTTTGTTCCATATTTAGTAATAACGAGGCTAAAATTTAAATTCATTAAATAAACCGAAATTTAGTTAATTTCTAAAATAATTGTGTAAAACGAGTCACGTACAATCCATTCAGTTCGCACTAATCTTCGAAATAATGTTCTCCTTAAAATTTATACGAAAATGTGGAACATTTTCCTAATAAATAATTTTAGGATTACATACATTTTGAATAAAAGTCTATTAGCTAAAGATATAAGCTTCTTTGTTTGTTATATAAAATTAATGTTTATTTTAGTTTCAACAATTCTTGAGGCCAGTCGTGGCGCAGCGGTACGTGTAAGTGCGGTAAGTAAGGTATGTACGGTAGTAAGGTATGTACGGTAAGTGTGACAGTAAAACCGACTGGTTGTGGGTTCGATCCCCACTTGAGGAGATGAATGAAATATTTACTTAAAATGTATATTTCCATTTCTTCGCTTTGGTTTCGAGGCTAAGCGCGCATTTAGTTCTGCCGCTCAACACGCAATGCCTCCAGAATTAGACAGAAAGTGGGGAACGGAGTGTCTTAACACTAGGTTCCCTCTGCCTACCCTGCAGTGTGCGGGATACAGCGTGAAGCTGATAAATTAATTAACAATCCTTGGACCTAAGTATGATAGAAAAAGTGTGATTAGATAGATTGAGTGGACCAGTTGTAAAATCAAAGCGTGAATATACTTATACAAATAGAAAAATACATATATAATAGAATATTCTGAAGAAAATTTTAAGCACTAAATACTAAGCCTATCGATTTATATTAAGGCTGTTTCCACCATGTGTAACAATCTAAAGATTCTAAACAAAAAAAAAACATTTTCATGTCGTATATACTAGTTTGGTAGAGATCTTTCCTTTTGTGTTACGGAGTAGCTTCTAGGTAAACTGTAGCAATAGATGCAAATAGCAGGGTAGGCAGAGGGAACCTGGGAACCTAGCGTTAAAACATTTTATTCTCCTTAAAATACCGGAAGTATTTGTATTTTCCCACTATTCCACCGTATTATGAAGGTTTTGCGTGTTGAGTGACGTTTCTCATCTCTCTCGAAATTAGAACGAAGAAACAAAATATTATATTTATACAGCTACACACTGTATCCCGCACACAGCAGGCTAGACCGATGGATGGAAGACACTGGGAACCGAACCCACAACCAGTCGCGTTAACACTCATAAGTTTATACCGCTGCGCCAATAAAGAAAATCAGGTTCACGCTGTATCCCGCCACAGCAGGGTAGGCAGTGTGAGACCTAGTGTTAAGACACCTCGTTCCCCACTTTCCGCCAAGTTCTGGACGCATTGCGTGTTGAGTGGCGGAAATTAACGCCACGCTTTGCCTCGACACCAGAGCGAAGAAATGAAAATATAAATGTAAATAAATATTTCATATCCTCGAGAGGGGATCGAACCCACAACCAGTCGATTTTGCAGTCACATTTTGTGCCTCAGCGCCACGACTGGCCTCTGAAATAGAAATAATCAAATAATATAGAAAATAAATAAATATATTGTTTCTACAACTGTTACAACGTGAGTTAATACCGACAATCGAATTATCCGAGCCTATGGAGCTTAATTTGTATTTGTTATGTGATTATACAAATGAAATAGCATTTTGCGGATGATCACACACAATATAATAATTTTAATATATTTAAGCATGTGCTATGTTTTAATGTAAAATTATAATTTTGTTCTAGTAATTTAACTATTAATAAATATATTGAAGCTGAATGTGGTGTAAAACTAAAAATAGTCCTAAATTAATAACAAGGGAGGAACCTATTGCTGTCTCACTCTGTTTCTCACTTTCCAGGCTATATACCGTACATTTCATGTTGAATGGAGGAACTTAACGCCGCGCATTGTCTATCAGAGCGGGGAAATGTTAATAATTTTAATAATTAGTTCTCGATTATTCCTAATCGGAATCGAACACAGAACAATCGCCTTTACAATCAGACACTGTCGCACTGCGCCACGATAGTCTTTATGTCATGGAATTATAAAAAAATATATATTATATTATTTATATAATTTAAAGTTAACATATTATTGTTTATGGGGCTAATTATAAACTTATTCTACTTTTTCTGTGAAAAAAAAACCATGCCAACACATTGTTCAGGTAGGGTAAGTTACGGCCCTCGTAACGGAGGCCGACACCGATGATCAGTGACCTGAAGCTGGGGTTATTTAAACATTCAAAATAGTATAATGGCGAAGCATTGTATATCGTGGAAACTCTTTTAAAATGTTTTTATTTTATTATTGCATAGTCGTATTATTATTGTTTTAATATTTGTGTTTTTATACGTAAAGTAATGATGTTTTCGATTTGCGATCTGTTCTCGTTTGAAAGATAATATAGGTAGTTGTGGCGCAGGGGCACAAAATGTGACTGTAAAATGGACTGGTTGTGGGTTTGATCCCCACTCGAGGAGATGAAATATTTACTTAAATTTATATTTCCATTTCTTCGCTCTGGTGTCGAGATTAAGCGCGTCGTTGAGTTCTGCCACTCAACACGCAATGCCGCCAGCATTCGGCAGAAAGTGGGGAACGGAGTGTGTGTGGGATACAGCGAGAAGCTAATTTAATTTTTATTTTAGTATGTGTATTAGAAGAATGTATTATTTTTAAATGATTATTATTATTTTTAATAATTATTTTTTTAAACACTTTGAAATTCAAGCAATGTCGTTGAAATTTATAAGAGAAATGTTATAAAAGATAACAAGTAATAGAAGAAAGAAAGATATAAACATCATTACCGTTTCATTTGATTGCTTCGATATAATCAGGGTCACGTCTCAAGCACTATCAGTTGGATTTCTCTTGGGAACATTATATACGTTTCGGATAATGGTCGAGGTCTATAGAAACGGGAAATATGACTCTGTATCCAGGTTCCATTTCTTACTTTTGGTAAAAAAATATTTCGGCTTTATTTTGAAAAAGTGCAAATAATGAGAGCTGTAAAATTATAATTATTTAATGTTAAAAAAATAGGGAGATTAAATCTCTGTTGAAGCAAAACATATACATAATATAACGCTCACTCATAGAAAACTATATTTTCTTAAATTACGGCTTAGAACACTCTCGATTAAGTCATCTTTCAAGCAAAAAAAGTAAAATCAAAATCGATTATACAGTTTAGGAGGTACGCTGCCACAGACATACAGATACGGACACATAAACAATACACCCATTCATATATGTAAATTATTTTAACGATAAACTTATTTAGATAAAATTAAATAGTTTAAATATAACTAATAAGAGATCATATTTTTTTTATTTTTTCTATTTTACATCATTCACCAGTATATTAATTAACAAAACCTTTAGCACTCGAACCTACGACGATCGCGTGCATTAAAACCACTTACGCCACGACGGTGTCACACTTTTTATTAGGCCAATTTATTTCGACGCCAACGCTAAAGACGGTGTGGATGCGTGACTTAATATCGTGTTGCGCGATATATAACGATGTACGTGGTTTTAAAACAACTCCTTAACGAGATTTTAATATAAGTTTGATAAGAATTAAAGCTACGGGGTTGAAATAGCTTCGAAAGCTTCATATTTTTTGTTAATATTTGTAGATTAAAAATTGTTAGGTGTTGTCGATTAGGGCCGTCGTGGCGCAAGTGTACAAGGGTGTGAGTGTAGCTCGAAGGTTGTGGGTTCGATCTCCACTCGGGGAATAGAAATGATTATTTATTTATATTTTCATTTCTTCGTATTAGCACTAAGGCAAAAGCCCGGTGTCAAATTCCGCTATTCAACCCACAATCCCTCGAAAAATTCGGCAGGAAGTGGGGAACGGAGTGTCTTAGCACTAGGTTTCCTCTGCCTACCTTGCTATACGCGATTTATATGATTTCATTTATTTACAAATTGTTCCTATAAGTCTTTCTGGAAAGATGTCACATGATATATTATTGAGAACTTTTTCGTAAACCTTTTTTGTCAAGGCCGAAATATTGTCGTGCAATATTTATGTACGTCGCTAACTTCTTGGGATACGTGTGTGATATTTTTTTTGTATATACGTACATTTTTCTTATATGAAAAGAATTATACAGTCAAAAATCTAAAATTTAATTAAAACAGCTTCACGCTGTATCAGAGGGTAGGGTAGGCAACGGAAATCTAGTATTAAGACACTCCGTTCCCCCCTTTCCGAAGAGTTCTGGACAGGGGCACTGTGGCACGACTAGCCTCAATTGTATAGTCATTTTCAACAAAATTAACTTAATTAAGTTAAGCTTCATAATTTATAAAATTACAACATTATTAATATTTCAGACTTGAGGCCAGCGTGACACAGACAAGTGACAAGTGACTGTAAGCACGACGAGTGTGGGTTCGATTCCGACTCGGGGAAATAAAAGTTGGTAACACAGGTTTCCTCTGCCACCTACCGAAAGAAGTATCGGGAAACAGCGTGAAGCTATATAAAAAAATAATGCCTAAGTACATATTTTGTAATACAAAATGATAATTAAACACTTATAAAATAAACTTACGTGAGATTTCAGCTATTTACTTTATGGGCAACTTGAACGGATAGTAAGCCAAAAAAGAAACAGTAATAATACGAACAGCTTTATTATATTCTCAGAAATAAATGATAGGTAATAGACTTGGCCGTCCCCGAAAAAGTGAACAATAACTTATGTTTTTTCTTTTAAGGGGACTATAAAAGTTACTTGTTTGAAGCTTCGTGGTTCAGTTCATATTTTATGTTGTCTAACTTTGTTGAAATCATAAGGACACTTAGAAGGGTAAACTCAAATATTATTTTTTTATGATATGTACTGACGGCACGTTAAATTAATCGTTTATTTTGACATTATTATGGTGAAATATTAAACTCGTCTAACTATGACCGTATTTAATATTTATTATAACTATATGTACATATTTTTTGCATCATGCTGCATCCCACACGCAGTAAGGTAGGCAGAGGGAACCTAATGTTAAGACACTCCGTGCCTCATTTTCCGCAGAATTGTGGAGGCATTGCGTGTTGAGTGGCGGAACACAACGCCGCGCTTTGTCGATGCAAAGCGCGGTGTTATGCCGATGAATCTGAGAAAATCCAAATATTAAATATTTCACAGACGAAAAAGTCATCACATAAAATAAGAAAAGAATTTTTATGTTATTCCGGAACTGCTTCGGCAAGTCTATAACTATAATGACCCAAACTGGCATTGCCGAAGGCTTATTTCACACCACAGTCTTCGCATGTAATGTTTAGTCGTTCAATTTTATTACAAGCTTACGCTACATTATTATAACAACAATATGGAATAGAGACTAATGGACAGCGTTCGTTTCCAAGCGAAATTTGATAGAAATTTATGTTCGACTAGGATATAGTATATTATGCAACGTGGCTGCAATCTCGATTATAGATCAGTGCTTCAGTAGGTGCTCAATAGATACCCTCTTTAATTTATTACCGAAGTGCTGAAGGGCGGTGACTTATAGCTTCCTTTGGCACGGTCCCGTCAATTTACATGTTAGGGACGTTTGATCGATCTCTCAACTTCGCTTTTTACGTCCCAATATCTCGAAACTTTTTTATTGCGTTAAAGTATTAATAATTCAATTTCTGTAGTACTTTCTGTATAAGTTACTTATATTGACTTTCGTAAGATGATACTTGGAATATCCATTTTAAATCCCCTGTGATGTTTTTGGTATATTTTTCGCAATAATATTTTTTTTAGATTTATTATGTTTGTTTGAAAATAAGTTTATTTAATTAAAACCGTAATTTACAATGACGGAAATGACTGCGTTCTTTTGTCTATGGTAAAACATTTAAAAACATTTTCTTTTGCAGCTTCACACTATATCCCGAATGTAGCGAGGTAGGTAGAGGGACTGTCTAGTGTAGACACTTCGCTCTCCACTTTCGGCCAAATTCTTGAGGCATTGCGTATTGAGTGGCAGAATTCGACGCCTCACTTTGCCTCGGCACCGGAGCAAAAAAAAATTAATATATTAAATATATAATTTCCTCAAGTGGAAATCGAACCCACAACCACGACTGGCTTCAAAAAAAAAAGATATTACAAAAGCTATATCGAAATAATTAACAATAAAAAATTGCACTCCAGCTGATCACAAAACTAAAACAATAAATATCTACGAGGTGGTTTGGATCAAAGTCAAAACACGTAGTCGTAGGTGTAGCGGCCCCGATCGTTCGCGTGCCTTCACCAATTTGTGCGGGCGCCTTATCACGGGAGCTAACGCTCAACTAATACTGCTTCCGACAGGGAAACTGGCCGAATTTTTCCTTTTCAAACTGTTTTAAAGTATTCGGTTACTTTTTAGTTATATTTTGTAAATATTTTAATGTTATTAAAATATGAGATTGTGAGATTATCTCTGTTTTTTTTGGGTAATGGTTGAAATATAAATTAGTTTTGGTGTAAATTTTAGAAATTTTATTATGAAAATTATAATTTTCTCAAATTAAAGAATCTAAGTTGATTTTTTTTTTATAAAACTACTTTTTTTATAAAATAATTTACCTACCAATCTATATGCATTTTAAATATTAATAGAAAATATATTATTTTTGCTATTAATCAAAAAAGAAAAATAAATTAATAATAGTACGTACATTTTTATTTAATACTACCATGCATGCATATATTTCACGAGATGGCCATTCATTTTTGTCCTCCAATACATTCCTGACAATAACATTCAAAGACTCATATTTCACGTTAGCAGGTGCGCGGATCAGAAATGGTCCCGTCAGCAAACAATACACGAACCGCTATTATAGCTGTGTCGCCGCTAGTTTTCCAGTATCTTGACATATCGATGTGGGGCACGGAGAAGCGGTTTTTCATTGATTCAGCTCCACATCTGGCGGCAAAACGCCTCGGGCTTTCCATTCTGATGACCTGACTTGACATTTTTATTGCTTGCCATATATTTCTACGGCCTCCAAGGCATTCTTCGTTTGCGGAAGACGCCGTGAAATATCGCGTGGAGGACGCGGTTTCGTAATAAAGAGATGATTTCGGTGCGTTCGCAAATATTTCATAATTAGTGTTGGCTTTTTTTTTGTAGGAATATTAAATATTGGAAGAATCATTACGTTGTTAGATTGATATACATTTTCATCAACGCTAGGTTTAATATACATAAAAATGTCTGACGCATTTGGCGTTTATGTTATAAAAATATTTGAATAATGCTAACAAATGTTATTATCAAAATATTTTTATGATATATTACTTTTACTGAGACGCCAGTCTTGGCGCAGGGGCTCAAAGTGTGACTGCAAAATTGACTGGTTATGGGTTCGATCCCCACTCGAGGAGATGAAATATTTATTTACATTTATATTTTTATTTCTTCGCTCTGGTGTCGAGGCAAAACGCGGCGTTAAGTTCCGTCACTCAACACGCAATGCCTCCAGAACTTGACGAAAAGTGGGGAACGACGTGTCTTAACACAAGGTTCTAGAGAGAACACAGCAGAGGCTTACCCTGCTGTGTGCGGGATACAGCGTGAAGCTGATTATTTTTTTTTTATTTTTTTTTTTACTTTAACTTAAGCTCTACATAAAAAAATAATAATA
The DNA here is from genome assembly GCA_013421005.1 of Heliconius erato x Heliconius himera. Lineage (NCBI taxonomy): Eukaryota > Metazoa > Arthropoda > Insecta > Lepidoptera > Nymphalidae > Heliconius > Heliconius erato x Heliconius himera. The sequence goes on from JAATLQ010000764.1 coordinate 17,410, forward strand.
AAAATATATAGTTTCGTTTAATTTCATACATTTCACAAAACTGATATACTACTCGGAAAATTTTAGTTTTCAATTATATTCTCAACCAGTCTTCTTTATTCACAATAAAAATATGAGTCCAACATCAGGAGGAACTAATTCAAAGTTAGTCCTCTGTTTCGACAGAAGAAAAGTTTCCGTAAACAACTGTCAAACTGCGGCGCGGTGTGTGCGGGTGCTCTTAGAACAAAACAATGTCACAAACACATAAATTTATCATGATTGATCAAATAACTTTGTGAAATAATGACATTTCTAATAATAATTATGTTTTCCAATATTTCTTGTTTTTTTTTTAGAATATTTTGTTATAGTAATTTTTTTTCACATAATTTTCAACGTAACTAAAAATTTTATATTTTAAAAAATGGCCAGTCGTAGCGCAGGGGCACAAAGTGTAACTGTAAAACCGACTGGTTGTGGGTCCGATCCCCTCTCGAGGAGATAAAATATTTACTTAAGGCTTAATTTATTGTCGAGGCAAAGCGCGGCATGGAGTTCTGCCACTCAACACGCAATGCCTCCAGAATTCGGAAGTGGGGAACAGAGAGTCTTAACACTAGGCTCCCTCTGCCTACCCTGCAGTGTGCGGGATACAGCGTGAAACTGATGAAAAAATGTACTGAGTAAGATAAATATAATTTTAAATAAATGAATATATAGTCCTAGAAGTCTTTTTGAAAATGGTGTATGTTACACTTTAAATTTTCATGTATGGTACGTATGTACCAACACCATACCATACATAAATACTACTACTTTGAGGCCAGTCATGGTGCATTGGCACATGTGTAAGACTTTGAGTACGACAGGTTAGAAGTTCGATTCAAACTCGAGGAACTGAAATATTTCATAATTTCATTACCTCGCTCTGACGAGCCAAAGCGCGGAATGACTTCCGCAACAGGCAATGCCTTCAGAATTCGGCAACTGGAATTATTTAATGGAACAGAGTGTTTTAACACTAGGCGCCCAGCTTTTCTCCGCCTACCCTGCTATTTGCGGGATACATCGCGAAGCTTAAAAAAACATACATACTATATACTTTTCATAAACAAATTGTAAATGAAAACCACTATTTTCCTTTAATAATTCATACGATATAACCATTCTGCAACTCTTTTAATTCATTCCTTTTGTTTTTTATAAATACTATAATATACACAGAACCAGTAGTCGCTTTGTCATTTGTTAGTGCAACAATAAATTCGAGTTTAACTTTTTAAACGGACACCGTTTACTCCTACCTCGTTATTATAATTGAAAAGAGTTAAAAGGAGTTTTTTTTTCCTTTTCATAGAAACTTGGTTGTGAGAACAAACAACGTCATAAATATTCATGGGAGAGGCAAGCTTTCTTGTCATAGGCCTTGAGAGCCTGATGGATGGCATGTCGGGCGTCTTGCTTTACTAATATTAAAACAAAAAATACTTTGTGTTTTCTATATGTAATAATAAATTTAAGTTAAATAATATACAACTTTCTATTAGCGTTTTATATGTTTTATGATTAATTTAGGTTTATGTGAATAGTAAGCATCATTGCTTACTATTCACATAAACCTAAATTAATATTGATGATTAAGATTTGAAAGGTTTGATGATATTTTTAATGAAGTCGGTCATGGCGTCGGGACACAAGCGAGTGACTGTAAACGTGACAAGTTATGGGTTCGATTCCCACTTGAAAAATTAAATTAGTTATATTTTAATTTCTACGCTATAGTGTCGAGGCGGTGTGGCGTTCAGTTCTGCAGAATTCAACGGAAAATGGGAAACGGAGTGTCTTAACATTTACTTTCCTCTGCCTGCCCTGTTGCGTACGGAACGTGAAGCAAAAAAATATATTTTATTAGAATGTCTACTTTTAAATGTTTTTGTGAACTAAAAAATGTTACAGTTTTTAATATTTATTATTTAGCAACATTATTATGAATTTTGTAACCCAACCTAACCAAACCAATTTTGTGAACCTAATGTTACATTTATAGAAATTGTGTAATTGCGTATAAAAGAACGGCCCACGCCTTAGCTCAAATTGACTATAAATATTTGTACAACCTTAACGAATTCATTAAAGGAATATATATACTCAATTTACGTTTTTTACTTAATTTTTTTGGTTTTTGTAAGTTAAGAAAAAATCAAAAATATATATATTTTGTTACTAAAGAACTGTTTTACCAAAAATACAAGAATTTAGTAAGTACAGAACTTATATCTTTAATAAATTTTTTTCGAGTTAATCTTAGACATACATACATTTACAACATATTTATATAACATAATCTATAACGAATACCTACAGTGTTGCCATATCTATTTACAACTTCCTATTCAAAATAAATAAAATATCCTCGGTGTTGCCAGTGCGAGCTTATTTCCGGCAAGATTAGGAATTCCGTCGATTTCTGCTATACGCGGCATGGGGCGGAAACTTCAAATCTATGAAATTTTCTCCCGGGAAATATCGGCGCCGAGATACGGCAAGGGTATTTTTGGCACATCCATTTGGTTCCCCACTGTTATATAACCCTAGATAGATAACCATATTTCACTGTACACTAAAGATAACCATACGTCGACTCAACGTGCGAATGTTTGAATGAGCATATTTTGGATTATGTATATTCAAGGTTTATGAATGTGATATTATATCTTAATGTATGTAAATGTGTTCTGAGTAAATGAAAAACATTAGAGTTTATTTATATTTTTATTAGAAAAAAATAAAAAAGAACAAAACGAGGTACTTCTTACTTTACAAAACTTAAACATTTAGGAATCTCTCCGCCAATCTTATAATTTGAGACATAAACTTTTTAAAATTAACTTTTTATGAACTATATAACATTAGAAACCTAAATAAATATATATTTTTATTAATTTTCGTCTCAAAGCCACTTAGGACAGGCGCTGGACTTGTGCTCTCCACAAACGGGATTTTTACAGTTGTCGCACATAGTCTTTGTCATCCTTCTAATTTTTGATGGACAAAAGTCACAATATTTTCTTTTCTGTGGCTCAGATACACCTTCGAGTTCTATAGGAGGTTCGACTTTTACATCAGGATTTTGAATCTTCAGGTGGGTTTCTGCGTTGGTCCATTTTGTTATCACCTCCACAATGTCATCAGTAATAAATGTACTGAAACTTTCTAAAGGCTCATAAAGGCATTTATTTATCCGAGTGGAACCCTTAGATCTCCGTATAATATTAGCAGATAATATTCTTCCACTTGTTCTGCCTTTAGTGGCTGTCCAATGATGGTCGTTTTGGGCTCGAAGAGTTTGACGCTGTGGCATGACAATATAACTCGGCATACTTGGCGAAGCACTTTCAGGAGTTTCAGGGTTATTTTCAGACACATCTTCAGTATGCAATGTGTTTACCACTGGTGGAGCGCTCATTTCATAGTCTTCAGCATCACTCTGTACGTCATCTTCTAATAAATTGGCTTCAGTTTCACTGTCCGCCCTTGAGTCTCTGCAGCGCTCGTTTCATGCAACAACCGACTGATTTCTGCATCGTTTATACGAATATGTGACGTCGTTATATTTATTTTGTCGTGAGCTGTAACAAGTAAAAAAATATGTACATTTATTCTCAAAATTGTCTAACACATTTACCTCAAAACTAAAAACTAACACTAAAGATAACCATACGTCATTTCGACGTAAGGTAGGTAAATATTGACGAAAGTATTACACTTACCGGAGCGATATGGATGTGTCCTGCAAGCTCTGACGGCCGACTGAGTTGACAAGAACGGTCAGCTTAGTGACGCGTAAAATAAACGAGTTATATCGATTTTTCAAAATCGATTACGTCGATTCGACGTAGGTTATCTATCTAGGGATAATGAGAGTTAAATGCTTAACATCTACTACATCCGTCCGCCTCTACTGCAGATTGATTCTGGACGACTCGTGCCAAAATTTCTGTTTATATGCCGTTTTATAACATTCTGTTTTATTTCATTTGCCAAGCTGTTAAACTTTTTGGGTACTTCAATTGTTTTCTGTAATTGATTGTGATGTACTGTTATGTGTTTGTATATTAAAGTTATATGTTAATATCCTTCATTGCAGATTATTATCACATTTTATTGTTGAAATTTATATTTTAACTAGTAACTCAAACGCGGCTTCGCGTAAAATAAATTGTAGCCTGTGTTATTCTAATGTATAAACTATATTACTGTAAAGTTTCATTCAAATCCGCTCAGTAGTTTTTTCGTAAAAGTAGAAAAAACATTCACAGATTTTCACATTTAATATACATAAACTCTAATTATATAATTGTCTATATAGACAAATGGGAAAAAAAGGTGAACATCAAAACAAGAACAACTAAATCCTATTCTTTTGTTTTTATGTATTCAAGTCTTTGAGCTCAATGTGCCTCTTAGTAAAAAATATTTTCGAAGGGATCGACGCAGCAATTTTCCTAATAAGGTCTGCAAAACTGTAGAAAAGAGAAAATTTTATAAAGATATGTCAAGGTTTCAAGAATTCAGCAATGTTTAGGTAATATTAGAAATAGAATAGTATTGGAGAACTTATATTAATGGATCCTAAGTTTTATATATAAATTTTGCTAAGGAAAAAAATATTATATTCATTTTAATAATAAACCATCCATCCATTTAAATTAAAAGACGTTTGGTTATATATTTACTTATGAAGAAATATAAGAGACTTAAATAATATTTTTCAATGAATTATTTAAACAATATTATTTTGAGCTTCACACTGTATCTTGTACATAGCAGGGTAAGCGGAGGGAACCTAGAAACCCAGTATTAAAATACTCCCTTCTTATAAAAACTGAGTTCCTCAATTTTATCGATTTGTGGAGACATTACGTGTTGCGTGGCGGAACTTAACGTCGCGCTTTGCCTCGTCACCAAAACGAAGAGATGAAAATACTAAGTATTTCACTCGAGTGGAAATCGAAATCAGAACTGTCACGTTATATTTGCACCCTTGTTCCCACAACGTTACAATATTTATTACAATATAAAAGCGTCTTTAAAGGCTAGTAAGATTTATTTAATGATCCCAAATTTAAAAGTCGGGTCTTATCCAACTCAGTGGGAGGGAAAGACCGCCCGCTGCGTTTAGTAGCGCTATACACTTATTCTCGTGGATTAAACTGATGGTGACATCAATTATGTGTTTAACCTTTATTGTCCCTTTTATTAAGGGTTGTGTTACTTTAAATAGCTATACTAAATAAGATAATCTTATACGTTTCATAGTAATTGAACGTGAGTTCTAGCATTAAAGAGGTCAGGGTAGGGTTAGGAAAAGCTAGAGCGTTTCAGGTTAGGTACGTGGCAGATTTTCTTAAAAGGCCCATTTTAATTTTTTTTTAATTTTTTTTTACAGCTTCACACTGTATCCCACACACAGCAGGGTAGGCAGAGGGAACCTAGTGTTAAGACACTCCGTTCCTCACCTTCCGCCAATTTCTGGAAGCACTGCATGTTGAGTGGCGGAGCTCAACGCCGCGCTATCCCCTCGACACCAGAGCAAAGAAATGAAAATATAAATGTTAATAAATATTTCATCTCCTCGAGTGGGGATCGAACCCACAACCAGTCGTTTTACCGGCACACTTTGTGCCGCTGCGCCACGACTGGCCTCAGATTAATATTTTTTTTATTTTAAAAATTATATCAAGTTTAATTTCAGCAATTATGATAATTAAATTTTCAGTTATTAAACAACTCACGTTCTAGTAATTAATATTTAAATGGAAAATTATACGTATGTATGAGGCCAGTCGTGACGCAAGAGCACAAGCTTGTGACTGTAAACGCGACAGGTTGTGGATACGATTCCTACTCGAGGAAATTAAATGTTAATTAGTTTTATTTTCTTCCTTTTTATGTCGACGCGGCGTTGAGTTCCGCCACTCAACATAGGCGGAAAATGAAGAATGGAGTGTATTAACACTAGGGACAGGTTACTTAACTTAACCCAGGTTCCGCCTACCTTTGCTATGTGTCGGATACATTGACTATATATATTTTTCAAATTATAATATATTAATAATATCCTAAACAACAATTACATAAAATCAATTTAGACAAGTATCCAAACACCAGCTCTAAAGCCATTAACAATGCAAAATTCGGTTAATCCATTCATCCAGAGTTCTCTGTATTGAGAGCAAACTACGTAATGTCGGTTACGAGGCATTCCATTTACATGAATGATTATTCACTAGCAGTTTTCAGGCAATTTTCATCGTTTACTTTCAGGCAGAAAGCTTATTATTGTATGGGAGTGGACCGGCTGAAGTTTATCTGTGGGGAACGCATGGGCGGCGGTGTTCGGCTCGCTGGCCTGTTAACGTGCCTTGTCAGTGTTAAGTAGATGCCTAAAATCTGGATTTTTGGATGTATTATATGTTTGTATGAAATATTTTGATATGTGCTATTGATAATCTCGTTTTTTTCCACATTGACACATACATATGTTCTTTTTTTTCACGGCGTATATCGCATCTAGCAATGTAGGCAGAGGAGGCCTAGTGTTAAGATATTCCGTTCTTATTATGACACGCTGCGCTTTGCCTTATTATGAAAGCGATGAAAATATTAAATATTTTATTTCTATGAGGCCGGTCGTGGCGCAGCGGCACGAGGTGTGACTGCAAAACCAACTGGTTGTGGGTTCGATCCTCACTCGAGGAGATGAAATATTTACTTAAATTTATATTTCCATTTCTTCGCTCTGGTGTCGAGGTTAAGCGCGGCGTTGAGTTCTGCCACTCAACACGCAATGCCTCCAGAATTCGGCAGAAAGTGGGGAACGGAGTGTCTTAATACTAGGTTCCCTCTGCCTACCCTGCTGTGTGCGGGATACAGCGTGAAGCTAATAATTATTTCTTCGCTTAGGAATCGAACCCACCACCTGCCGCGTTTACAGTCGCAATTTTGTACTCCTGCACCACATCTGGCTTCTACTGTCTCATATTATTATAGAGATATATATAATCGGTATTCATTAGTTATTTTTTTCTAATAAAAGCATCCTAACATAAAGTAATTGCTAAGCCTTATGTTATATAAGAACATGTTACACCATGTTACCGACGAGACATAAAAAACAAACAATTTACCAAGAGATAAAAGTAAGCAGAATATACCTACTGCCAGAAAGGACAGGGTGCAAAATAAACGGATCCACTAAAAGGGAGTTAACCAAAAATATTTCCTATTTCGTACACCATTAGTCCTGATATAGTGTAAACTATGATAGTTGGTGTGCAGCGCAAAGCAAAATGTATGGACGCAAATGAGGAGTACATACTACACGTCCAAGAAAATTGAAATAAACGACGCTATAAGTTTGTTTACACGTACGTACATACATACATACATACATATACTCGGGTATTTATATTAGAATAAGCTAGACTTCTTGAACGTTAGTAATGGCGGTCATAAAATGGACTCTGCAACGTAACGGGTGTATAAAATATTGAAATAGCTTTAACATGAATTGAAATTGAAAAAGGAGTGATAAATAAATTCATTCTTCACGCTGTATGGCGTATGTAGCAGTGTAGGTAGAGGAAACCTAGTGTTAAGACTTTCCGATTTTGACTTCGACTTTCCGCCGAATTCTAGAGGCATTCGGAACTCAACGCTGCGATTTGCTTCGACACTAGAGAGAAGATAACATTAAAAAATGATAACATTAAATATTTTATTTCCTCTAATGGGAACCCTGTCGCGTTTAAAGTCACACACTTGTGCCACTGCACCACGACTGGCCTCAACCACAATTTAAAAACAAAAAAATTATAATCTCAAAAAAAAATCTCTGCTTAAATAGCAAAATGTATTATTAAATATACTTTTAGTATTTTCTTTAACGTGTACGGTAAACAATGTTCATTGTTTCGAGGTTCGAAGGGAGACAGGACGGAGTGCGGAACGTGCGAGGACCTTCCCTCGGGGGATTTGTGGATGAGATTTTTCAATTTTTATTTGCCGTTGTAAGTGCCGATGCCGACACAGCGTTCTGTGGGAATGGCTGGTGAATTTACTATTTTTATTCCATAGTACATCCGAAGCCAGTGACACCTGTCTGTTTGCCCTTTGGTTAGAACAATTGAAATGAACTGTCGGCCAACGGAATCGCGAAATCCAGTTTCAGCTATGATTTTGTGTATATAAAAGATGAATGGAAAAAAAAATATGGCATACAAACAAAAACATACAAAACATACAAAAAATCGCATTCACCCAGAATGCGATTTTTTGTTTTTTTTATATTTTTGTTGTAATAATATAATAGTTATTATATTTTTGTAATCTTTTTTTTATTTCTATTATTAATTTGCTTTCCTGTCAATTTATCAATTTAATATTTACTATCAATTTGCATTTCTACTTAAGAGTAGTAAATTTTCGTAGACATTAATTAGATAAATATTGATTAACATTCGAGTAAGTTTAAAAAAAAATCTATTAAAAACAGCTAATGATATCTGTGAATAAAACTTCACGCTGTATCCCGCACACAGCAGGCAGAGGGAACCTAGTGTCAAGACATTCCGTTCCTCACTTACCGCCAAATTTTGGAGGCATTGCGTGTTAAGTGGCGGAACTCTACGCCTCGACACCAGAGTGAAGAAATGGAAATATTCATTTAAATATCACAACATAAATTCATTATGTATTATTGCGTAATATACTCATAGAACTTTTGTTCCTATAAATCTTATGATCGCAAGAAAACAAAATTTTCTACTTTTTAAAAATTATTGTGTAAGTACTATTCCTAAATGGACTAAATCATCATTATAAGCAAAAATAATACAGTATTTAAAAACTGACGATACCTTATGTTATTAAAATTCTATACATAATAAGTTTTGTTAACAACTTTCACATCAAGAGTGTCAAAATTATATAATGTTTCAACTTTATTACTATCCGAAGTTAAATTAGGATTTAGCCTATTACGTAAATTGACTAACATGAGCAGGTGCTTTTAGCTAACCACTAGAAGTTTGAGGCAAGCAAAACTTAAAATGTGTTAACTTTCCACCCGAATTACTAATATTAATTGGTGAATTGTGGAACTCAACGCCGCGCCTTATTTACCATAGCTGGGATTTTTTTTTATCCTAAAGCACTGGTTCCTACATACGTAGTGGTCCCTGCTAACAAGAATGATATAAAACTGGTCGTTGACCACGAAAGGTTGGGAACCCCCTAAAGGGTTGGTCCCTGCCCTAAAGGGACCAGAATCCAAAACCCAGTCAGATATCAGAAATTATACCGTTGCGATACGATGGCCCATAACTTTCTTATTAATTTTTCATGTACATTATTTTACACTTTGATTAACTAAACTGTAAATACTAAATGTAATATCCATCATCCAATTAGCGTTGGTTCAAAGTTTGTATGAATCTTTTCTTTTATCTTTTTTAATGTGAAAATAAATAACAAATTTTGAACAAACTTTCACGTGCTTAAAGGTTTCAGCTACTGACTCTTTATTCTATTTTATTCTAACAACAAGTTAGTTTTCCACATCATAAGTAACTAAGATGGATACAAGCGTATGAACAAAACGCGACGGTTGTGGATTCGTTACCCACTTGGGGGAATGGATTATTATTTATTAATATATTCATTTTTTCACAACATTCCGTCACTCAACAATGCTTCGAGAATTCGGCGGAAAACGAGAAACGGAGTGTTTTAACACTATGTTCCCCGGCCTACCCTATATTTGGAATACAGATTGAAGCTAAAATAAAAGTAACTAACCAAGAGTTACTTCCATCAAGCTGATATAAATAGTCCCTTCGTGAATCCCTTATCACGTCAAGATCCTAGGTTGGCAGTCAAAAAAATGTTGATATGCCCAAGTGAACTGTAGACACACTATCCACAATAATTAGTTGGAGTGTCGACTAAAGGAACCTCAAGATTGATGACTTTGGCATAAAGGTCTGTCGGTGATAAATTGCCCAATATTAGGTCATGATTTGGGTATTTGCTTATAGCTGGCGACACTATCTGTCAGATAGTTTTTGTCACTACGTTTAATAGATTTGCAAAAAAAAAAAATATTCTTGGGGAACTTGAAGAAAATATATTAAGATATCCTTGTATTAATATTATGTTATATTTGAAATATTAAAATAACATATATAATAAATCATTGCTTGCAGTTTAAATATTTTATGTTATTTTTTTATATGTTTTATGACATTTTTGAATTAGATAACAAAGTGGAAAAATGTTTATAAATATAATTAAAAAATACATATCAAGAACAAGCTAAAATAAATTAACTTAAGCTTTTCACCAAATGACTCGTACAAACAAATACATATATGTAAATATACTAAGTCAGTAGTTAGTATGGGATAATTGTTCGGCTGTATAGTAATATACCGGATGGGAGTAACTAAAACAGGGCCTTTACTGTTTATAAATTGGAGTCTAAAGTTACTCTTAGAAGTAATATGAAGTAAATCTCTTTTATGCAAATCGAATATAGTGAAAATGCTGTGGAATTCTTGATTATCTTTTTTTAAGGTCCCGCTGTATCCCGCACACAGCAGGGTAGGCAGACAAAACCTAATATTAAGACTCTCCGTTCCCCATATATATTTTTAAGAACATTTATTTTATTCTATTAGGTCTAACATCCAAAGTGTTTGCAAAGATTCTGAACCAAAAACTATAATGATACTGTCCAAAACGTATAGCCCAAGATCCCAGGGTCCCGAGGTCTATGTCATTTTAGTCTAATTACTATTAGTCTAATATGTAATTAAGACAATATGAGTACTCACTAACTTGAAAATGGGGCGCTTTCTGAGGTAGCGCCAAATAAAGGTGCATCTCTGCCTGGGTCTTGAAATAGTCCGTAAGTAATATATTTAAAATTAAAGCTTGCTAGTATAACGTAGTTTGCCCCCAATTTTAAACAGCCTTTAGGATGTCTAGCGGGAGTAAAGGCCCACGTAAAGGATCTGGTAATAATTATTATATATTTTTTACAATATTCTTAAAAACATATTTAAATAATATCGTTTCTACTTAAACGTACCTAAGCGTGTGCCTTAAGTTGGCTTTACCTCGGCAAGGGTCCCATTTTCATGTTAGTAAGTATTTATAAAGTCTTAACTACATATTAGACTATGAAACCTCAAAATTTCAGCTTTGCTAAAATAACGTAGGCCTGGAGGCTCTGGGATCTCAGTCTAGTAAGTTTGTTGGAATACAATATTATTTTATTTATATCAGATTAATTAATACAAAACAATATATAGTGTTGGATTGGAATTATTTTACGTTTTATTAGCAAAATAAGCCATTCACTCTATCACTATTCGAATTCATCTTTCTATTACCTCAATCAAGACGTAAGAGGAAAAATAAATAGTCATTTTTATAACATTATGTAACTTACGGTACATTATACCAGTATCACATGTTTTATTTATCACAATCCAGTCGTGGCGCAGGGGTACAAGTGTGTGGCTGTAAACGCGACTCGTAGTGGGTTCGATCCCCACTCGGGGAAATAAAATATTTATTTAAATTTATTAGTTATTTTCTTCAGTTTGGTGCTCAGCGTGGCGTTGAGTTTCGTCACACACGCAGTGCAGAATTCGGCGGAAAATGGAGACTGAAGTATCTTAACTCTAGGTTCCCTCTGCCTACACTACTGTGTGCGGAATACCGCTGGAAGTTGATTTAATATTTTCCATGCAAGTACATGTTTCCTTTATCAAAATAATATCTACACATATGTTTACTATTCATAGTCGAACACGGAGTCCGACAAAAGGTTTATTTCGGACGGATGAAATCTTAGTGTTTCCATAGCGCGTCAAAGCTACGACTCCAGCGAGTGGGTACGTCTAAAACTCTATTAAGCGAGCACAAGCCTGTTCGTTTGGTAATACAAACAAGGTTCGAAATTTTGGATGTATCCAGTGACATAGTTTGTGTTTCATCAGCCACTGAAAGCAGCGGACGGGTCTATTCAAGAGGTTGAGTGTACACACCGGTCTGGATTCGATCCGGCTGCCTTTGTGCAATGACCAAATTTCTCTTGACTTATATTTTGATGCTTTTTGTTAATAAAATTATTCAAATTAAATTAAATTAAAATTAAATTAGCTTCACGCTGTATCCCGCACACAGCAGGGTAGGCAGAGGGAACCTAATATTAAGACACTCCGTTCCCCACTTTCTGTCGAATTTTTGGAGGCATTGCGTGTTGAGTGGCAGGACTCATTGCCGCGCTTTACCTCGACACCAGAGCGAAGAAATGGAAATATAAATTTAAGTAAATATTTCATCTCCTCGAGTGGGAATCGAACCCACAACCAGTCGGTTTTACAGTCACGCTTTGTGCCACTGCGCCACGACTGGCCTGAAAAATAAAATTATATTTTTAAATATATTCTCGTTTCATCTATTTGAGTAGTGAAATTAGTAATATATTTTTTATTGTTACTTGATTTAGTTGTTGATCTTCTACAATAAGAAGACCAACAATTAATAATAGAGGATGTCGTAGTGTGTGACTGTAATACGACGGCTGTGGGTTCGATCCCCACTCGAAAGCATTAATTATTACTTATAAATGTTATTATTTCTTTGCTCTGGTCCTAAAGCAAAAAACCCGGCGTTGAGTTCCTCTACTCTATATGCAATGAAAATTTCGACGTAAACAATTTTCGGAGTGTCTTAACACTAGGTACCCTCTGCTTACCCAGCTCTGTGTGTGATACAACGTGAAGCCGATTTAAATTTGTTTTTAGCAATCAATAATCCTTTCTCTCTTTATCCGCTCTAAATGTTCCTGAAGCATAAAATTAGACCTATTTTAAGCATTTGCGCTCACTAGCTTCAATCGATTGTGAGTACTATTCCATTATGGTTCGACGATTTTCACTTATTTGTATTATACATATTTATAGTCTTAGTTTAATTTGTAAGTAAAAAAGAATAAAGCTTTTTTTGTAAAACAGAAAAGAATAATATTTTTTTTAATGCAAAATTTGCTTAGTGAGGCCAGTCGTGGCGCAGGGGCAACTGTAACTGTAAACGCTTCTGGTTGTGGGTTCGATCCCCACTCGAGAAAATTAAATATTTAATTTTATATTTCCATTTCTTCGTTCTGGTGATGAGCGGCGCGGCGTAGAATTTCGCCACTCAACACGCATTGGCTCCAAAATTCGAAGTGATTTTGCTTAGTGATACAAACGTATAAGAAATTGATCCCAATTAACTTTGCTTTCAACATTAAGCTTAATAAAAGAAATACAATTTTAAAACAAATTAACTAAAATTGCATACGTACCTTATACAACTTTTTTTCAGCCTCACGCTGTATCCCGCATATAGCACGGCACGCAGATGAAACTTAATGTTAAGACACTCCGTTCCCCATCGTCCCATTTTCGTAGCATTGCCTATTGAATATTTACGAAGAAATGAAAATATTAATAAATTATAATTATTTTTTTCGAATAGAAATTGAAACTACAACCTGTCTCTACTATTAGATAATATAAAGTAAAACACAATAAATAACAATATTACAATACATTTAAACCTTTAATACATCAAGCTGTGGTTAGAGCTATATTTTTTCATTATAAAGTAATTGAGTAACGAGCTTGACCGCGGCGTTGCAAGCGGTGAGAGTATCTTATTAACAGTACATAACGTATTTACTTTTAATTAATTTATGTACACTATATATAATTTACACTAGGTTATCAGATAATTAGTATAGCTATACCTGAATAGAATATATTATATTTTTTTTTGAAAGGCATTTCCAGCGGTTTTTCGGCGGAAAGTAGGGAACAGTGTTTTCAAATTCAAATTATTTTATTCCATATAAGAAGGTGCATGCTTCAATTTTTGAACGTCAAATAATTTTACCACCAGTTCACTAACGTTAATGCCTCAGACCTGAGAAGAAACGTCGCAAGAAACTCAGCGAGACTTATTTTTCTAAAATCAATTTTATACAAATACATATTTACTTATCTATGACAGTGATACCTTTGAAACAGACTGGAGCGAGCATTTCATTCCCAAGGCGTGTTATCCTTTATAAAATCATTAATTTGGTAATAACCTTTAACACACAAACGTCTTTCCACATTTATTTTTAATCGTGATATAGAAAATATTCTGACGTTATCTGGGATCCTATTGTAGAAGCGTGCACATTGTCCCATGAAAGAATTACGGATTCGATGCAACCAAGTGACAGGTACATTAAGATTAAGCCTATTCCTGGTGTTAATATTATGAACATCACCAATTTTGGTAATATTATTAATGTTTTTGATTTTGGTAATATTATTAATGTTTTTGATGGTGAGTGGTATTCATCACTCTTTGCACCTATACGGCAAATCTCAACGCCGCTCTTAGAAGTAGGTAAAAATTTATTCCAAACTTTTTCGTACTTGAAATATCTTTATATTAAAATTACTTATTCCGTTCAAATATTTTTCAGTTCACGTTGAGTATATGAACGTTTGACCTAGTCGTAAATATAAGAGCCTAATTTATTACGACAACAAGTAACTTCATGAAATATAAAATTTTATAAAAATGAAATATGATGTTTTTTTTCGCTATACGCGCCACACTATATTCTGCACATAGAAGGGTAGGCGGAGGGAACCGGGGCACTTAGTGTTAAAACACTCCTACCCCATTGAGATACTTCCGTTTCCCACTTTCCGCCGAATTATCGACACATTGTGTGTTGAATTTAGATCGGAAAAATATAAGAAAATGAAATTTAATCATTCCCCTAGTGAAAATCGAACTTGCAATCATCTCGCTTACAGCAAGACGCTGATCTATTGCACTATCAACCTCAAATTTTAAGTATTTTTTATTTCTAAACAAAAACTGCCTACCATAGTTATAAACTTTTACTAATAATAGTAAATTTCTTGGACTTTAGCTGATCTATTATGATGTTGTCAGATGTTCTAGATCTTAGAGTTTTATATGTCAATGGGAAATGGTTTTTATTCCGAAGAACTTCTTAGAGCCTTCTTCATCAAATATTTTTCATATTTCAAATCATGATTTTATATAGAAAATGCTTATGAATATGTGTGTATCTATAGAAAATACTTATGGACTTAAAAAACTCTGAAATCTTTTAGCTGAAACTTTTGTTAAAGCAGCACATTTTAATTTTTTATAGCTTATTTTCCTTTAGCTGGATTACTATGGATGTACATGAGGTGTACCAGTCTTAATAAGATAAATAGTAATCTAGATCCTGTCGAGGCTCATCAGCTATACAACAAAAAAAATTATTCAAATCCACACAGTAGACAATTCCGAAGAAGTGAGTGTACAAACAGATAAACATATAAAAAATTATAAATTCTTGTTTAGTTACTTTTTTTTTCGAGGTCTCGGTCTCTGCATACCTCTTTCGCCTCGTCCACTGTCACCAACGTATTTATACATACCCGGCGGTCCTCTTTCCGGTCCGACGCCGCTTTTTACGTGGCCCTCTTCCAGTATCACTGAAACTGTTTTCTGAAAGTCGACCGAGACCCTCTTATACTATTTGTTTATAACCTTAAAAAAATACGTACAAACACACTTACTCTACAATTTTATTATGTGTGTATATAAAAACCATATCATAATTCCCATATGATGGTATTATTATATTTTTCCATGAATCATCTTCATATAATATTTATCCTCTTAAATAATATTATAAGACACAAGATAATATGAAATTATATGTTGTAATACGCTCAGTAAGCGACAAATGGTCACAGAAATATATTTTCAATATCTTTAACGATTAATATATAAAAAATATATTTTTCGTATCGTAATTACTTTAATATATCGTAATGTTTTTTTTTTATTTTTACGTATGGAAAAATCAAGAATATGCCTGTTAGTGGCATTACAACTTATATTATATCTATTAATAAATTAGCTTTGTTAATATATTTATTATTCTTATATAGATTTCCAGTTCCAGTTAAGACAGAGCCTAACCTGATGTTAAGAAATTTCGTTCCCAATTCTTAAATTACGTCGTGTTATTTGAGAGAACTCAAAGCCATACTATTCCTGGTTTTTAGGTCCCCTAAGTAGAAATCGAACCCACAAACGTCATGTTATGGCTCTACGCCACGATGGCCCCAAAAAAACACTTGCTTATATTACTTGTCGTAATATTATCAAAACGTACAACTAAAGCTAAAGAAATACCTGCGATTTTTCTTGATTCTGACTAATTGGATTGATGGAGGGGCCCTCACAAATCTGTCAGTCGTAGATAATGAACGAGCTGGCAAAATGAAGTTTTGTCTACGAAGGGAAACTATTTTCCGCGAAATGGCGCCCTCCACCGGTGTTCAGGTTGGGTGTAAACACGCTAAATTAAGAGACGGTTTATATCTTGGTTAAGTTTAATAAGCATATAGGGTAAGTTTGATTTTTTTGTATATTTTATAACGTAGTTTTTTATGAGATACGTATTTCCTATAACTTGTAAATTTTGAAAAAGAATTTTAAGTTATAGCACCTATTAGCAATCTAATTAAAAAAATAGAAAAATATATAAAACTCTGAAATACTATTTAAAATAAATTTGTTTTATTAATTTCTGCCTTTAACTACTAATTTTAGAAGATGTTTTTAATATTTTTATTATAGAAGTATACTAAAGGTAAAAGTAACCAAAGAAGGTAAAGTAATGTTAGCCAAAATAGCTTCTAAGGCCCCTTGTGGAGGGGTAAGCTACCCTCTAAGATACTTTTTTCTTTTAGTTAATACTTTTGTTCAAATTGAGATGAAACAAACAAACACACACTTGACAATAATACATTTATTTTTCCATTTATATTGCTTCCACTTACCTCACTTTATTCAACAGCCCTATCCCCACTTCCTATACTCGTATAAAATTGAATTAGTACCCACTACCCACAAACTAAGCAGAGCCACCTAAACAGCGCTGCACTAACCATTTCGCCTGTAACAGCATTATCATATCACCATGCAATCTGCATTTCAGTAACGTTTTACCCGCAACTTACATAATAAATGAGGGTATCGCGCCAAAAACCGAAATAATGGTGTGTACTCATACTGACATGAAAAAATACTCTCGGCTATCATTAATTATCATTTCCTACAGTCCAGGATTGCTGTCTTGAGTAGCTGTAGGAAAGAGCTATATCAGTTTATTAGTGCCACTACGGAGCCATATAAATAATTCTAAAGCACCAAGTCAAGGAAATATAAGTTTATTTTTATCGTCTAATGTGAATTTCGTGTCGAATTCGAAATGCGCGATTGCTCTCTATATGTTAATGGTGAAATGTTCTTATTTTATATATTATTGTTAACTTTTAGATAAATAGGTTTTATAGGATAAATAGGTTATAAGTAGGCTTTTAGGTTAATATTATAAACATATATCAATTGTATTTTTTTTATATAAATCGAAGTGCTAGTACATTTATTTTGTTGTTTTTTATTGAACTGCTGCATAACAATATTAACGATTTTGAATTAGCTCCTAAGTATTCCAACATTCTTATTAGGCTGTAGGGGTTTATATAATAACAGAGATATATTAAAAAAATAAAATAAATAAAAATATATTAAAAAAAAAGTAAAATACATCCTGGTTACCACTTAAAACCACATTCATAAATGAAATATCTATAATATGAAGATCAAAATTATTCACCTACGTAATGTTATTATTATACGGAACATACTAGTACTAATTAAATATTTTCTTTGCAATAGGAAAACGTAATATAAGTTTTAAATGTGGGACTTTATTATTTTACTGGCGTTTAAATGTAATGAATTCATTGAGTAATTATTTAGAGAGAGCTGCATTTTCCAGTAACTGTTGGAATTTAGTTTATTCTATTAAGAATATATGCTTTGAACTAATTTAAATCTGGAAAAAAGTTTAATAAAGATATGTGTTCTGTTATTTTTTGCTTTTTAGTAAAGCTTGCGAAAGTAAATTTTGCCTATCAAAGCGCAGAAATGAAAATGATTTAAATATTCTTTTACTCACGACCGCCACCTGTAAAGTAAGACGCATTGTGCTTCTGCACTAATTTTATTTTAAATATATTTCTTGAGGCCAGTCGTGGCGCAGCGGCACGAAGTGTGACTGTAAAACTGACTGGTTGTGGGTTCGATCCCCACTCGAGGAGATGAAATATTTACTGAAATTTATATTTCCGTTTCTTCTCTTTAGTGCTTCTGCCACTCAACACGTAATGCCTCCAGAATTCGGCAGAAAGTGGGGAACGGAGTGTCTTAACACTAGGTTCCCTCTGCCTACCCTGCTGTGTGCGGGATTCAGCGTGAAGCTGAAGCTAAATATATTCTTGGCTACAATATAGCAAGTGTCAAGTGCTATATATTTATTTCAAACTAGCGGCTCGCCAACGGCTTCGCCCGCTTAAAATACATGATTATTGATTTAATAAGCAAAATTGATTGACAACTATAATGACTTCTAATATATTATGATTTTCTTACGACATTATCGTCAAAGAATTTTTGATTGTTTTAAATTAAAAAAAAAATTCGACCACTGTTGATATTTGATATTTATAGAATATACATAAAGCTGATTATTTATTACATGTATATATTTTTGTAACTTTATGTTCCTTTTACTTATATAATAGACTCTGTTAAATGTGCTGATGTCAGTGAATAATTTAATTTACTCATTCAAAAACAGTCTTAAATGTTAAATTATTGTTTTGAAGGATTCATAATATTCTTTGTAAAATAACTGTGATAATTGCATATTAACTACTGTACAGTTTTTAAATTAGTTACATATATTATATGAACGAACCAACCAAAAAATCTTTGTATTTACTTGATATTTCTTTCAAGATCGTTCTTTATCTCTGTATTTAATTAATTACGACTTCTTTCAAATGACGATAACTTTTTTTTTAATGAACCGATTTTGATGAACTAAACTTTAGTAGTTAAGTTGAGTTAAAACAAAGCAATTGGTGAAAAATAAATAAATCGGTTCAGTACTTTCAGAGAAATATGTGGACAAAAATATGTCGACAGACAGACAGACAGACAGACAAGAAATTAAAAAAAAATCTTTTTGCTTTCTATTATTCTTTTTAAGTGTCCCTCTATCCATTTCAGTCAAAATTACTAAATGTACATACAAAATATTTTTACTGTCTTATTATATATAGAGATAAATGTTTTTTTTACCTTACGTTTGATTTATCAGTTAGTAGCATGTGTTCCTTTATTGTCCATAATGCATATATACATTATATCTCAATATTTCAATTGTTTACAAATCAAACAGTACGTCATTGAAAAGAAATATTAGGAAGGCTAAACAGGGCGTCAAAATTCGGCGGAAAGTGGGGAACGGAGTGTTTTAACACTGGGTGCCCTATATTTACACCGCTATCTGCGTAATACAAGGTGAAGCTAAAAAAACACAAATTCTTAATTTAATGTAATATTTTTAAAAATCTGGTATTAAATTCCTTAAGACTTCAATATTGGCGAAAAACAGATAAGTGAATGTTAACACTATACTCTTTCTGGTTAGTTAGTATGCTGCGGGAAAAAGCGTGAAATCTTTTTTCAAAATATTATTATGTATACATTATTGCATACTATTAGTTTCGACGCGTATACTGTGAAATATGAAAAGGTAATTAAATAAAAGTAATTTTAAAACAAAAAAAAATATGAAAATTATAAAAGTTTATTTTTTAATATGTTTTTAATTGGCTTATTATATTTAGATATAAAAGCAATTTGTTTGCAATTTTTCAATTCAGGCTTATTTATTTTAGTTTTAAAAATAAAATGTAAATGATTTGCCGTTGACCCAAATACAGTCTCCCGCGATAGAATTTATTGAAATAATATTCGTATTTAATAGAAAGTCTTCCAATTTTTTTACCTTAATGTTTTTTTTTTATCATTTTGTCATATTGGGTGTGTCACTTTTAAATGAAAGTTGATAATAATAGAATTGAGACCTTCGTGGCGCAAATACACAAAAGTGCGACTATAAACGTGACGGTTGTGAGTTTGATTCTCACTCGGGAAATAAATTTGTGAATAATTTCATTTCCTCGCAATGGTAACGGAGCAAAGCGCTGCGTTGAGTGCCGCCACTCAACACGCAATGACTATATAATTCAGCAAAAAGTAAAGAACGGAAATGTCTCAATTAGAACGAAATGTCTTAATTTAGGTTCCCAAGTTCCCACTGTCTAATTCTTACGCGTATAGTATACGCGGGTTATAGCGTGAAACTACAAAAAATAACAATAGAAAAATATTTCTAGCTTCTCGTTTTATCCCGCAAGTAGCAGGATTATCAGAGAAAACCTAATGGGAAGACAATACGTTCTCTGCTTTCTACTTGGATTCGAGACACTGTGTTGAGTGGAGAAACTCAACATTGCAATTCGTTGAATCGTATTTAAAACTTAAATCAAATAAATAATAAAATAAATCAGCTTCACGTTGTATCCCGCACACAGCAGGGTAGGCAGAGGGAGCCTAGTGTTAAGACCAGCCGTTCCCCACTTTCTGCCGAATTCTGGAGGCATTGCGTGTTGAGTGGCAGAACTCAACGCCGCGCTTGTCCTAGACACCAGAGTCTCACTTGTGCACCTGCGCCACGGCTGGCCTCTAACTTATTTCAAAAAATATATTATTCATATTATTATAACTGTAGGAGCTTTTCTGTATAAGTGACATCAAAATAATTTAATTAAATGTATTACTGTGTATTTATTTAACAAATTAATTAGCAAACTGCGACACAAAGTGTAAAGTCAATTTTAAATTAATTTGTTTTTAATTATTAGTAAATAAGTAAGTAATTATGAATCTGTTTAAAGTAAAATGTTGATTTTAACTTTTTATAGTATTTATGTTGGAAAAAATATTATAGCATACATCTACAAATTGATAAAAAATAGAGATGAACTCTCTGAAATAAAAATAATTGTTTTCACTTATGTAATATCAGCTTCACGCTCTATCCCACATATAACAGAGTAGACAAAGGGAACCTAGTGTCAAGACACTACGCTCTCCACGTATATAATATTACAGTATCTCACACATATTACAGAGTAGACAGAGGAAGCCTAGTGTCAAAACACTCCACTCTCCACTTATATAATATAACAGTCTCAACATAGCGGTTACTCAAATATAATCTACATACACGAACGTAACTCAATAATTTTAGAATTATACTGTCAAGACATGGCTGCGCCGTCAGACGTATCCTATAATAATACTCCTCAATTGTATAATTAGGTGTTGTTTGAAGTGCAAACCCAGATTGTATTTGCACAATAGCCCCAGAGACGGAATACTATTCTATACATCTCAACCAATATAACCAGTTAACTGTACACTTCATATAAATTATTCATGTATTTTGAGCTCTCTAGCCCGTATATGTGTATATATATATGTAAGTTTTAAATAAACATAGTATTATTGTCATATGTTCCTACACTTCGGTGAAGATGAATATGCAAATTATATATTAATCACCATTCGTAGAAGTTGTCGTTCTCATCTCATTGAAAAGTTACAAAGTTTATGAATTTATATACGTATTTTTGTCTTTTTTTCAGCTTCACGCAATATTCCGTATATAGAAGGTTCAGTAGAAGGGATCTAATGTTAAGACACTCCGTCTCCAATTTGGGAGTACGTAAGAGTGGCTATTTCGCTTATTTAATAATAGAACAACAATTTTTTGCAATGCATAACAGTTAACTTCCAAAAAACAATCAACTTCACTTTAAAATACATAAGAATTCATCTCATTATAATATACATACAATAATTTACTCTGATAAAAAAATATTAACCAATTCTTCATATACCTTTACGAACACGACAATCGATATAAACATTACTTATTTTTCGTAACTTCAACAATATAGTACATAATATATTATTAATTAGTAGCATAATATAGCAGTGTTGAGTTGTGCCACTCAACAAGCAATATCTCCAGAATACAGTGGAAAATGAGGAACGGATGTGTCTTTATAGAGACGAAATATCCTAACACAAGGTTCCCTGGTTCCCTCTGCATAATTTGCTTTGATACAGCGTGAAGCTATAAAAATAAATAAAAAAATATATAATAGTTTCTTAATCCCATATACAAATGACAATCTCTCCATCTCTACTTCCGCTCTCATTTATCACTAAGATAATTATCTTTAACGTGCCAGCCCATCGGACTAATTAGTTATCCCCAAAAAATTGAGGATAATTGTTGGGAGCGATTGCTCGGATTTATTCTTCTTAAAAGCTTCGTACTGATAAATTGAGTGCCTCTGGTACTCAGCCAATGTTTTCTTTTCTTTTCTATCTTTCTCGCGGACTAAACAAATAAGAAATAACAATTGTTTACTTTAATTTCCTTAGAAAAAAGTTTTCTTTTGTTAGAACTGATGTTTAGAAGGAAAAGATAAGTGTTTATGTAACTTCGCAAATAAACTCTTATGAAAGATATATTGAAATTCTTGTTTTCATGTGTTCGAATAATTGAGAAAGCCTGACCTGGAGTCGTATGTATATTAATTGAATTTTGCTAGACCGTTTACCTGATAAAGTTATAGCCAGCAATACATTTATTTTCAAATATGGCTTTTAAAAAATGAAATTTAAAAACAATAAATTTGACACTTATTCCTCCATAGCATAGTATTCAGAGGGATCCCGGTGACCTAGTGTTAATACACCCCGGTCCTTTTAAGACTTTTCGGCGAAGCTCAACACCGCGCTTTCCTTCGTTACCAGATCGAGGATATGCAAATACTAAATGTTTCTTCGAGTAGGAATCGAATCCACAACCTGTTATTTTTACAGTCTCACGCTTGTTACTGGCCTAACGATATCAATCACCATTATGAATATCAATTTGTTAGTCCTAAATGTGTCATACACTCCTTAATGTTTTAATATATTAAACGGACATTAGTTACTTCTAGATATTATATCAATTACAAATTTTTGTTACTTCAAAGTATATCAAAAACTATTTTTTTTCAACATTTTTAAAGTGTTATTACACATTTAGGAAAAAAAACACTTATTAAGAAAACTTATAAAAATTTGAATATAGCGTGATTTAAACCTACGCTGCTCTTTAGAAACTACTAACCAACTAAGTTATATGTTCAAATTAATTTATTATTTGATTTTATTTCTTCGCCCTGGCACCAAGGTAAAAAACTTGAATTTCGCCACTCAATAATGACTCGAAAAATGCGGCGGAAATTGGAAACGGAGTGTCTTAACATAGACCCCTGCTGACCCTGCTATATACGGAATATTGCATGAAGCTGAAAAAAAGACAAAAATACGTATATAAATTGATAAATTTTGTCACTTTTCAATGAGATGAGAACGACAACTTCTGCAAATGCTAATTAATATATAATTTGAATATTCATCTTCACCGAAGTGTAGGAACATATGACAATAATATTATGTTTAGTTAAAATCAATCAGCTTCACGTTGTATCCCGCACTCAGCAGGGTAGGCAGAGGGAACCTAGTGTTAAGGCACTCCGTTCCCCACTTTCTGCCGAATTCTGGAGGCATTGTGTGTTGAGTGGCAGAACTCAACGCCGCGCTTAACCTCGACACCAGAGCGTAGAAATGGAAATATAAATTTAAGTAAATATTTCATCTCCTCGAGTGGGGATCGAACCCACAATCAGTCAGTTTTCACAGTCACACCTCGTGCCGCTGCGCCACGACTGGCCTCAATACTTACATATATATAGGCTAGAGAGCTCAAAATACATGAATAATTTATATGAAGTGTACAGTTAACTGGTTATATTGGTTGAGATGTATAGAATAGTATTCCGTCTCTGGGGCTATTGTGCAAATACAATCTGGGTTTGCACTTCAAACAACACCTAATTATACAATTGAGGAGTATTATTATAGGATACGTCTGACGGCGCAGCCATGTCTTGATAGTATAATGCTGAAATGATTGAGTTAAGCTCGTGTGTGTAGATTAAATTTGAGTAACCGCTATGTTGAGATACTGTTATATTATATAAGTGGAGAGCGTAGTGTTTTGACACTAGGCTTTCTCTGCCTACTTTAGAATAGGCAGAGGAAGCCTAGCTTAGAGTAAGTTATTATATGTATATTATAATCAGCTGAATTCTGATGTATTTTAAAGTGAAGTTGATTGTTTTTTGGAAGTTAACTGCATTTCAAATTAGAAAAAAAATGTTGTTCTGATATTAAATAAGCGGAATAGCCACAGGGGACGAAGCACCAAACGCTGCATGCCTCCTTCGCCTCGACCACTGCCATTTACCTCTTCATATATGTCCTTCGGGCTTCGGCTTCGGCTTTTAAATGACCTTCCAACAGTATCTTTAATGCACAGACCATTCCTGTAGATTTTTGTTAAAAAAAATTTGACATAGTGCTCACATTGTTCTTTTGAGGTTAACTTCATGCTTCCTGCAATGACAGAACAGGCGGAAATATGATGGAGCAAGGTCAGGGCTATACGGAGGATGCATCAACACATTCCATTGTGACTAATAAATAATATTTTTTTAAATATATATTTTTAACCTTAAAACAAAACTTAACGAACCATTAAATTAATAATAACAATAACATTAAAAACAAACCGATCATACCCTCCAATAATACATTAAGTCAATCGAGAATGTAAATCCATGCAATCAATAGTAATGACGACTAATAAAAATCGTGATTGGATATTGGGCTCCGACAACAATCGGATTAAAGCCCGCCCGCCCAAACGGATATTCCTAGGATCCAGCAAATATAATAATTGCATCTTAATTTACAATACAATTAAAATTCCGCAACTGATTAAAATGCATAGTATATTTTTATATGCTTTTTGTTTTTATTAATTTTAAATTAATAAATAAATAAAAAATCACGCTGCTTCACGCTGTATACCTAGCACCTTTGTTCCCCATTTTCCGCCGAATGGGGGGTATTGCGTGTTAAGTGGCGGAATTTAACACCACGCTTTGCCTCGGCACCACAGCGAAGAAATGAAATAATAAATAAAGATAAATATTACATTTCCTCGAGCGGAGATCGAACACACAACCAGTCGCGTCTACAACCAACTTGCGCCACGACTTGCCTCAATTTTAAATTTACAAATGCGAAATAATTTTGTTTGTAAAATAATTATAAGAAAACAACAGATATAAATAATATTATAACGTTATTATTTCGTTCGATGTTTCTTATTTCTTGTAAAACTGTTCACGTCACTACAAAAACAGGAGAAAAAAGATATTGCTAATAGAAGCACATTGCTCGTTCATCAGAGCAATTCCTGCGGTTCAGCGGAGGAGCTATATTGCCAATGCCTTTTTTTCCTTTTGGCACTAAGAGAACAATACATTCGTTACAGGAACGTATTTGCTTTAAATTCTCAACGATTTAGTTTGTATAATGTTTTTAAATCAACAAGTTATTTGTAGACATAGGAGGCTGTCGTAGTGCAGTGGTTTAGTGGACTGTAAACACGACAGTCGTCGGTTCGATTACGTCTCGGGAAAATTAATCGTTTAATATTCTCATCTCCCTGCTCTGGTAACAAGAGAAAGCGCGGCGCTGAGTTCCAAAACTAAGTGAGAAAATTCGTTGGCAATTACAGAAATGAGTGTCTTAACACTAGGTTCCCTACCCTAACCCGCTATATATAGAACACAGTGCAAATTAAAAAAAAAATCGTTTATGTTAAGGTTAACTCGTTGATGAAACACAAAGCTATTTTAATATGCTACTTTGCGGAGCTATTATAAGTGACTACAGAAGTTTGTAGCTGAGAACAAAAGAGTATTTTACCAGTTTTTACTTCAGCTTTTAACAAAATTATGTGCTTTATATTTTACTTACTGCACTTTTATTTAGCAAGTAATTTGAGCTATTAACACTTTTTTTAAAAAATAGTACATCTAGGTTAAAAGGTTTATAGTGTGAATGAAATATGGTACGCATAAAAGAGAGTAACTAACGGTTCATAATATGTTCTAAATATTTTAAAATATTATATTAATTATTATGAAGAAAATTAAGTCATATATTATAATATTTTTTACTTTACATTGTAAACTGTATATAGAACTAGTGTTAAGACATTCCGTTCCCCATTTTCCGCCGAAACCTGGAGGCATTGTGTGTTGAATAGCGAAACTCAACGCCGCGATTTGTCTCGACACCAGAGCGAAGGAAATAAAATATTAAATATTTCATTTCCTCGAATGGGAGTCGCCCCAACGACGGACTAGCTCTATAGCACTAGACTCTATAACATAACCATATTCTAATAAAAAATACATAATATATATTATGAAGCAATATTATTTTATAAAGCGAAAACTCGCCCAAATCGGAAAAGCTAAACATTGCACCAACAAACAACAAACAACATAGTAACACACTGTTGTACTCGATACGGCGGATACAACAATAGTATGGAAGTAAGATTGATGGAAGTATCGGGAACGAGATCTGAGACTGGTACCGATCGGTCCGTTACGCTGCACTACGTAACGGCTAATAGCTTTGGTATGCATTTTTATTGCAATGCTCGAATACTGTGTTGTTAACTTAAATTGGTACTTTGGTATTTTTTTTTTTTGTGTTAATTTATTTTTACGTCTCGCTGTATCCCGCACATAGTAGGAAGGAAGAGGAAATGTAGTGTTAAGGCACTCCGCCCATTTTCCACCGAATTCAAGAGGCATTGCGTGTTGAGTAGCGGAACTCAACGCCGCGATTAGCTTTAACAACACAACGAAGAAAATAGAAATGAGAATCGAACCCAGGACCTATCGCGTTTACAATCAAATTTTGTGT
This sequence comes from Heliconius erato x Heliconius himera, assembly GCA_013421005.1. NCBI lineage: Eukaryota > Metazoa > Arthropoda > Insecta > Lepidoptera > Nymphalidae > Heliconius > Heliconius erato x Heliconius himera. Next base: position 44,452 of record JAATLQ010000764.1, read on the forward strand.
CCCTGTGACTTGTCTTTGGTGTTAATATTTAGTTTTTGTCCATAAACATTATAAGCCAAAAGTTAAATTAAGGCTTAGAGCTATTAGCTTCAATATACGCGTCGATTATAGCATTTGTTTCATTTTTAAGTGGAATTACTTTGACTTTTAAATATTTAAAATAATTTTAAAAATCAGCTTCACGCTGTGTCCTGCAAACAGCAAGGCAGATAGAGGGAACCTAGTGTTAAGACACTCCGTTCCCCACTTTCTGCCAAATTCTGGAGACATTGCGTGTTGAGTGGCAGAACTCAACGCCGCGCTTAACCTCGCCACCAGAGCGGAGAATTGGAAATATAAATTTAAGTAAATATTTCATCTCCTCGAGTGGGGATCGAACCCACAACCAATCGGTTTGACAGTCACACCTCGTGCTGCTGCGCCAAGACTGGCCTCGGAGTTTTTTTTTAGTATTTATATATCTGCATGAGATTGCACATCATATTATGTTGTTAAGCACCTGGGATGTAACAAATATAATAAAGATAAATTAATAATGAATTTTATATATATTATAGAAATTTAGTTTTCCAGTTTTATAAGTAGTTGATAAGATTATAATTTTTTTTTATTGAAGTATACAATTATTTTGTAAGCTTCATGCTGTTATCGGCATACTGCAGGGAAGACAGAAGGAACCTATTCTGCGTTCCCCACTTTCAACACAATTTTCGAGACATTACTTGTTGAGTGGTACAATTTAACGCCGTGCTTTATCTAGTTACCTGAGTGTGGAAATGACAATATTAAACAATAAATTTCTCCGACCAAGAATTGAACGCGCAATCATCGCGTATACACTTACGCGCATTACCTCTGTGCCACAGCGGCCTCAATGTTGCTTTATGTTAATATGTATAGATATGTAAACTTATTATACTGTTAGGAATATAAGCAGTTAACGTTTTTTTAAAAAAACACGATATAAACATATATCGTCTATAACTCTATATGATTCTAAACTATTTCGAAAGAGATACTGTGTAATTGCAATAAGTGATATGTGTATACCCAATAACAATACTTCACACGAGTTTCCTTTCAATAAGGGCCGTTGCCGACAAACAACTACCCCCAATTGACACAATTCCACTGCTTTAGATCATCTTTTTCATCTACATTGCGTTGGAACGAGGAAGTGAAAATAACTCCTTCGTCAGAGTATCGAACCTACACCACAGTCGAGTACACAGTCACGCACTGAGTTGCTGTGCCGTTATAAACTCTCGATACGATAATATTTATGTTAATCAGTATATAATAAATGATTAATTAACTCAAACTCACACAGATCGCTTGCGGCAGTTGGTTTTATATCACGTAATTAAAAGCCAGTAATAAATTTTATTCATGTTTTATACTAAATAATAAATGTTTACTTGTCCGTATTTTCACTGTATTTTGCTTCAATTTTATAGATTTATTTTTATTTTCCAATTTCGGCATTCCAATTTGAACGATTTATAAATTATTTTCTCGAGTGATACTATTGAATTAATTTGTAGATCACGATTTCATATTTGACAGTTATGGTTCTTCCTAGAAAATGTATTGGATTAAAAATTTGGCAACTATAATATTTTGATGAAAATTGGAGAAATTGTTTCACCATATTTTAGGCAAGAATTTGAACATGTTTATTTTTTTTTGTTTTTATGAGCCTTAGTTCTAGAAAATTAAGTATTTATGTGACGCTTACCATTTGGTTCGTTTTGGCTAGTTTTCCTTTTCTCACTTTGGTTAACTTAGTTTAAATAGTTGATTTTATAAAAATCTAGAAGCTCGTTTAATCAAAGCTCTATATTTTTCTTATAAGTTTAAATAAAAAATAAATCAGCTTCACGCTGCTTACAGCAGGCTATTCAGACGACAGGGAACTAACTACCGTTCCCCACTTTCCGCTGATTTTTTCCGATGAAATGAAAATATGAATAAATAATAATTGATTCCCTCGAGTGGGGATCGAACTCACAACCGTCGCGTTACAAACACACCCTTGTGACCCACAGCCATGACGGCCTCACGAATTTAAATTTTAGCACCATCTATAGGCTTATTAGTTAGATACTAATTTACCCTACAAATCCTTATTCTAATCCTTATATTAAGAAACTAACTCTCACATATACATATTACAATTAAATTTAATAATAATTGACTAAGGTGTTTTTGTGATGGGCTTTTACTAAGCAAAGTTCAACAACTGATACCTCTCCAGTGACAGCGTACCCAATTATACTGGAAATACTAAACCAATTTGAATATATATAATTTACAGGTATAAGTAATTGTTTTGAAAACAATCTTATTGACGCAGTTAATTAATTATAATTTTATTAGAAATCGAGATAAATATATTATTAAAGGCCAGTCGCGGCGCAGGGGTATAAGGTGTGACTGTAAAATCGACTGGTTGTGGGTTCGATTCCTATTCGAGGGAATGAAATATTTATACAAAATTTTTATTTAATTTTTTTCGTTCTGGTGTCGAGGCAAAACGTGGCTGAGTGCTTGAGTTTCGCAACTCAACATGCCATGCTTCCAGAATCTAGAAACGTTAGGTTCCCTCTGCCTACTATTTATAAATATATTTATTAAGTGACTTTTTTTAGATTTATATATTATAGGACAGACGGACCGACGAACAACAAAATGATCCTAAGATCATTTTGTTGTTCGTCGGTCCGTCTGTCAATATCATTTATTTCGAGATGGAGTGGAGGTATAAAGCTGAAATAAATTTTTAATATTGAAATCTACAATCCCTTGGAGCATAAAAAAAATCAAGCTTCTAAGTCAATGCAATCAAAAGATACGTGCATTTATACACGATGCATCAATGCTTGCTGCATTTTGAAATTCGCCGCGCAATCAAAACCTATAGGCTACCCACCGTTACTACAGTTATATAATTTAGCAAGGAATGAAAACTTACAATACAAATGAAGGTTAAAATATATGGATATTATAGAAAAAAATAAATATAAATTTATATTTTTATTTCAATTCAATCTTCCCATACAATTTAAATTATGAAATTTGACAACAAGTAAAAACTTGTAGAGCAAATAAAAGAAAAATCTGAAAATTTTCTTTATTTATAAAAAAATTAAATTATTACAAATTTACAATTAATCCATTGTAACAATTTTCGGCAAAATCTTGTGTAAAAGTTGAGATCGAACCCGCTACCATCGCATTTACAGTCACGCACAAATCCATTGCTCTACAGTCTACACAGTCTCATGGTCTCATAACAATTTTTTATTTTTATTATTTAATTATCTTAATTTTTTTTTTAACTTTAACCTAGCGCTACATATTCATATCTAAGTGGTCGCTTGTCCAAGGTTTGTATACTCTATGTTGCATAAACGCTTGAGAGGTTGCGACGAGACGGCTCGGACCATGCGCGAGTGCTGGCCCATTAAATATATAACTTTTACAGCACTTTAAACTTTATTTCCATAACGCTAGAGACTGACGACCAGTGTGACGCAGTAAGATCCTACTCACATAGGACAAAGCGAATTTCACAGAAACCCTCTTTGCGTCTCGTTGTACCAGCAAAATTGGCGTGAATAGAATGCCGCTGGATTTTGCTTGACTCCCAAATGTTAAGTACTCATACATTCCCATAAACGCAGCTCAATTTCATTCCACCAAACCTTTTAAGGATTGATTTTAGTACACAGACATTCAAATTGCCTAAACTAAGTCTGGCTGGGAAGTCTTAAAGTGGAGAGGCCCCTAAAAAACGACGCACACTCGCAAAAGCTACTTAACCATATGTCAGCATGTCGTAACTCACCGAAAATAAGTGCTACAGATGCTTTATCTCGTTTTCCCTTTCGTAACGTCTGTATTATACGTATTCTACAATGGGCCACTGTGTAAAACAATGCAGGCGAAATCTCCTTTTAATTACACTGCCTGGGATGCAAAAAATATCAGTTAACTAAGTCTTTTGATAAGCCCTCAGTGGCTGTGGGTTTTAGATACGTAAATACTGTTCGTTTGGGAACTTTTTTCTTATTGTTTCGGATTTTTAATTAAATTACGTAATTAATAATTATATTTTAGAATTGAAACCAGAACCAGTGGCGTAGGGGCACAACCATGTGGCTACAAACGTGACAGGTTATGGGTTCGATTCCCACTCGAGGATAATGAACTGTTTAATATTCATGTCTTCGTTCTGGTGTCTGAACGCGGCGTTGAGTTCCGCCCCTCAAAACACAATGTCTCCAGATTTCGGCGGAAAGTGGATAGCGGAGTGTCTCACCACCAGGTTCCATTTGCCTACCTTACTACATGTGAAATACAGTGTGCAGCTGAAAACATTTTAATAATATATAATATTATATGAAATGCTATTTGTATTTATTTCAAAATGATAAACATTGTGCAATCATAATTAAACTAAAATAAAAAATAATAATATACACGTACTGGAGCTCCTGTGTGCACTTATTAACTTGCCAGAACTAGTGCACGTGCTGTTTGTGTACTTAATGAGTCACCAGTACTAGTGTACGTATAATCTGTGCATTTAATAACTTATCAGTACTAGTAATAACTCACTAGTACTAGAGCACCCGCACTAAATGAATTTAATATGTCACCAGTACTAGTGCATGTGCACTCTGTGCACCTAATAACTCATAATAAGTAATGCCCACGCGCTGAAATAATTAGGTTCCTTTTCCTTTTATATGTGGGTCACCAAGTACGAAACTAAAAGTATATGCATGTAAATACCAACGTGATATAACTATGGCAAGATTTTCCGATTACATTCGATACTTGTTACGTAATTATAGGACTTACTGGTAGAAATGTTTGTAAATATATAAAAACTATGTAAATTTCCGTAGTCTGCACAGATAAAAAGAGGTTTTTTATAGGTGGACCTAACTTTGAGTTAAGACACTCCGGTAAAAGAGAAGTGATACGGTATACGGAGAAGCATGTGAAGTCTTTAAATGAAAAATGATTTTTATTTTCAGTTTATGTTAGTCACAATGCTATACCTAATATAATTACTGCCGTTCCCAAACTTGCCTAGTCCGAAGCACTGCGTAATTTAATCACGTGTCCGCAACACTAAAGTTATTTTGACCACTGGCTGGAGTTGCTTTAACCAACAACGGTGATTTATGTCTTAAAATTTACTTTTAGCTCAGAAATGTATTACATTTTCTAGTTTAAACAGTATGGTACATATAAGAAAATATTTAACCATTACTATAATTGAATAGTTTTTTTTTTTATTTTATAAACATTACATATAAACAAACAAACCAAAAAAATACTTGGTTTTTTTCCAATTTGTCCATGCGTTTTTGTCCACACTTTTTTCGAAATTGCTACAAAATAAACGTTTTATTAAAATAGTTGACAATTTAGTATTCAATATATTATTATAGAGATATATTATAGATATTCAATATATTATAAAACAAAAACGTATAGCACTGCGAGCGGGTCGCTAGTATAATATGTATTTAATTTAAAAAACAAACCTTATTTAAATATTCTACTGTGTCTATTGTATGTACACGTACATAAGTAAAAAATAAAAGTTGAAAATATTATTTTGATTAATTAAGAGACAAGTTAAGCATAATTACATATTTTTCGAATCGGTGCCAGGTGAGTATTTTTTATAATATTTATATGAAAAAAGTACTAAAAATTACATTATTCATTACACAACATGTTATTTGATGTCTTATAGTACCATTTTCATTTAATAAAAATAGAAATACATTTTTATAATGAATACTTAACTTTCGCTACTACTGTGACACTACTACTTTAAATCCTTTCTCAGTTTTATAATGAGACAAAACTCAAATTGCTAAAAAAGCGTGAGTCGGGCTCGCCCACTGAGGGTTCCGTAAAAAATTGGAGATCTTGAGCTTTTTCTGAAACTCAGGATTACCTCAATCAGAGCTGATACCTCACTTGAACTAGTGGCTACAATACCAATTTTTTTACTTTTTTTAAGGCTATTATTTTTTAGGATTTAACCACAAATATATAGTTTTCAGATAATTTTCATGAACAAGTACTATCTGTAGAGTAGTACTGGTAGCTAACAACCAAATTTCATAATTCTAAGTTAACTAACCTATTAAATCTAGATTCCGTGAGGCCACACCTTTTTTTAAGTAAATGTAGAAATATTTTTTTTATTTCAGGAAATCGTGGAACCGTAGATATGAATATAAAGTTTGATTTCAACTCGATATCTCCAAGCGTTCCAGGGATAAAGGCTCTTGACAGACAGACAGACAGACAGACGGATATAAGGGTTCCTTTTTTCCTTAAAACGCACGGAACTCTAAAAAGACGGATTGTATAATTAAACTGCCACAGTAAACACAAATCGGCATGAAAGCCCTACAGAGCTTCGGCAAAAACAATTAAATTCATTGTAGAAATAACAAGTGAATATAAAACAGAAGTAGCTATTTAGTAACGGTACTAGCGGCAACAAAACGCGAAGCCAAAGAAATCTGCGGTGAGTCTTTGAACATCGGTCTGGCTTAAAAAAGAGACGCTCCCTATTATCCTACGTTGATCTCATTAAATTTGCAATCTGCTTTTACCCTTTAAGAGTTCCATAAAACTCTGGCTTTATCAATAAACCTCGTTTGTACTCGTATATTATTCTTTGTTGTAGATATATTATATTACAAGTTTATATAATGAATGTATATTTTAAGTCTAACAACGTGTAATTAATGTAGTATAATGCTGGTAATTTAATCTTTCAGTGATGGCTCTGACTGGTGGTATCTATCTGACTTTATACGATATGGATATTTGGAGATTTCATTCCCGAAGTGAATGAATTATTAAAAATGTTTTTCTGTTCTGGAAATAGAAAGCGCAGGATAAGTCTCACCACTCTCTCTTCCACGGTATATCTCGAGTTTTGTATGAAAGCAGAAAACGGAATATTATGACACTATATTCTCGATAAAATATGAAGCTGTAAACATAAATCCTTCATTGGCCGTGTAAAATATCATAAAACCTACATACACCTACTTATAAAGGTTAAATATATGTATGTAAAGGATCATTCTGACGCATATCCAACTTGAGTAGGTATCAGTACACCGGCTTTTGGCTTAATTACAACTTCTTGCCACTAGAACCTATATCTATTTACAATTTGATTTTCACACAAATCAAATTTAATACTGTATTGTCTATGTTTATTTTATTCAGTATTAGGTTATATTTGTTTAAAAAGTATCGACAGTAAAAGGTAGGCAAGGCAAAGTGTGACGTTGAGTTCCCCATTCTACCGTACGCTGTGCCTCAAAAATTCGGCGAAATGGCGAAAATTCGGCGAAATGTGGGGAATGGAAGTGTCTTAATGGAGAACGGAATATTTTAGCACTAAGTTTCCAAGATCTCTCCGCCTACCCTGCTATATGCAGGATAATAATAAAATAAAAAAATATGATAAATAACAGTAAAGAACAAATTACACTATCAAATTAAACAAAAAAAACACCTAACAAAAACGACAAAAATCAATCAAACCAATTCCATTTCAATTAACCTGAAATAAAAAAAAACAACGCCACTACGTACGCTATTACCTATAATTGTTATATTTTCCATACTTCCCAACCAACAAAAATACAATAATTGAGCAGAAATCACCATCTCTCCAACGAGTGCATACAGAATTGGAAGCGAGGCACCGTTTAGAATGCGAGAGCTGTGGACAGTGCATTCAGACGGCCCTTGTCTTGTAATGGTCAGTAGACTTTTAATGGCCCCCCTCGTCGTGCTCATTAAATTTACATCATAAAGCCTGTATTCATGCCCCCTGCGTCTAACTAAAGAGCGTTAAGTTTAACTGTCGATACTGTGTAGAGATTTGTTCGTCTGTGGCGTTTATTGCTTTTTTTTATTTGAATGTCATTTGTTAAGGTGATAGTAGAATTTTTATTTTTTTCATATTTTGCGGCGTTGTGTTCTGTCAATCTGTTAAGTGGTGCGATGCCTCCAAAATACGGCGACGGTACCCTGCTACATGCGAGATACAGTGTAAAGCTGAAAAAAGGAATGATAATACAGTGCAATGCAAATATTTTCAAACTCAGACACTACGTTACTAAAAATTATAAATTGCTTAAGGCAACTCAAAATGACGAATTTTGCTTAAAATATCAACTCTACTTAATACATAAAAATTGGATGGAAAGTAGTGAACGGAGTGTTTTAACACTAAATTTCCTCTATCCGGGAAAAGTGTGAAGTTGCAATTTTAAATAAAAAAGAAATATATTTACAAAATAATAGAATTCCTTATGTTATTAACACAAATTAAAATTCTTTATTGCTATACTTTATAAGTAATAATATTATTATAATAATTAAGAGTTAAAACGACACGAAAAGCATGTACGAAGAAACTTTTACTAAAAATGCGCGCTATTCATATAATGCTCTCTCCTATGAGATATTGGAAATATTTCTATTTACGAATCGGAGGATTTTCAAAGAGAGCCAAGGCAAAATAAGCATTTCATTTTATAGAAGTATGGGTTAATTTTTTTCTGTTCAGCATTTCATAGTAAAGCCCGAAGGATTTGTAGTGACTTATCACTTAAGGTTTAATCTTTAATTATATTTTTTTTAGATTACGATTTTTTATCCTTATCTTGCACTTTTATTTTCAATTTTCACTAATAAATAAACTTTAGGAAACGTATAAAATTTTTACATAGCGTTAAACCTGCGCCTCTTGGAAATATTGATGCCCTTTAAACATTAAACCATATCTTCAAATCCAGCAACGTTCAATTTTTTATATGTTCCTTTATTAAATATTTTTCTACAAACATGCAACAGTAAAGGCAAAGTGTGGCGTTGAGTTCTGCAACTTAATACGCGATGTCTCGAGAATTTGGTGGAAAGTGATAAATGGAATAGTTTTAGCACTAAGTTCCCAAGTTGCCTCCTCCTAAAAATAATAAAAAAGACTGTTATTATATTGAAACATTGTTATTTATGAATAACAAATTAATTAAATACAAATGATATAATTTTTTAATGCCAGACCATTTTTTAATTCAAAAATACCCTCAGTTTAAGCTTCGTTCTCTGATTGGTCCACTCCACGATCATTGAATACAAAAATATGAGAAAGGTTGAGTATTTACGTGTATTACAGTCAAGTGCCTTCAAAAACATCTTCAAAGAGTCTATCAATTAAATGAGCCACGAAAATTCCTTTGATTCCATTTCGTCTTCATGAACAATTTTGTTTTCTTTTTGTGGAATATAGAAAGGTATCTTATCTTTCTTCGCTTCGAATTCAATTAGGTGCGTTTATTTTGTGCTAGTGATAGTCCAGTACTAATTATTTATTTATTTATTAGTTCAATTAGTCATTCGAACATTGAAATATTTATTTTAGAAAATATACAAATAAATTGAACGTAGATACTTTCTTGTCAAGCTATGTAGACATTATATGCTATTTATTCCACGTGATATGCTTTACTTAACTTTTTTTACTCTTATTTTAATTTAAGCTAAACTCGTTAAATGGAATTTTTAAATGTAAACTAAATTTGAGGCCAGTCGTGGTTGTGGGTTCAATCCCCACTCGAGGAAATGAAATATTTATTTACATATATATTTTCATTTCTTCGCTCTGGTATCGAAGCAAAGCGCGGTGTTGATTTTTTCCAATGCTTCCAGAACTCGGAAGATGAGGAACGGAGTGTCTTAATACTAGGTTCTCTCTGCCTACCCAGCTGTGTGCGGGATAGGTGATTTTTTAAATTTGTTAAAAATTATACTCACCATCATTGCATAACGAAAACATATTTTCCTGTCTTTCTGTTCATAAAATCTCTGAAAGAGATTCAAAATATTCACTTAAAACTTATAAGGAAGGCATTTATTACACACCCGAGGTGGAATTTCATCATTTAGCTTATAACATTACTATACAAAATGTTGGTAGTGAAGTCAAGCGTCTTGAGCAGAATTTTCGTTAGAAGCTGTTATAACTGAATACTTGCATCACAAACTTTGTCGAGAAGCATATTGCGAAACTTTTCTTTTTTCTTTAACCCAGTTACGACGTAAAGGTAGTGAGTGCTAGACGATAACAACTTTTGAATGCGGGGAAACTTCAGATTTTTCTACAAAGTTCAGGGTAGGATGTGTAATTGTAGGGTGAAAAAAATATATATTAACTTGGCATTTAATTTGTGACTGCCCACATGGGCAAAAGACATCTTTTATATGTTTAATTTTGTTTATATTTAATGTTTTTTTATAAAACTTCTTTAAAATTTACTTTTAATTTATTTTTTATGTCTTTGTTATTCTTTTTTTTCCTTTTACAATTTCATCAAATCAATAAATGAATTAAAAAGATATATGAAAAATGGTTTCAAATGTTGTAATTATTAAAAATGATTTCAAAAGCTGTACGTATTGTATTTTATATTAATACTAGCGGCCCACAGGCGGCTTCGCCCGTACACCACCTACTATTATTTTATTATTCTGCATTTGCCAAAAGATTGATAATATATAAATTACATTCAATACTCTTTCTCAATTTTGAGAAAGTGTAAGCACTACGCGGCTGCTTAAAGGACAAAATCGGCGGAAAGAGCGCCCCCAGCGGGACTCGAGCCTAGGCTTGCGGCCGTAAACAGAGCGATGAATTATTTTAATTTTATATTTTCTCGAAAAATATACAATTAAATTGGATGCTATAAAAGACAAAGCTTAACTTCATTAAATTTCCTTGATGATATAACTATGATATATATGATATAGGTATATGATGAAATAACTTTTGCTAGTAAGTTTCAATATATTTGTCAAATAAAAAAAGTTCAAATATCACATTGCAGTTTTCATTTATTTTTTATTACAAAAACGCTCATTGCGACATATTTGTAAGAAGTCCGCAACCCCCTATATTAACAGGGGGTTGCGGACTTTATTTTAAAATTAATAAAAATTAATATTTTTGTAGAACAATATACTTACATATATTTAACTACTTGTACAGCCCACGCGGTTAAAGTAATAGGATGGCGTTTCTAATTATTGTTATTTCATTATTTAAGGCTAACTAAGAATTAAACCGTAATGTTTTATAGACTATAGCTCTAATGATGAATGTAGCTTTTATACAAAACAAAAAAAAATATCCGACCAGCAGTTCTAGAGATCTCAGCGTTTATTATATTAATATAGATACATAAAATATTTTAATATAAAGCGTATTATAATTGAGGAACTCTTTCGTAATTTAGCTTCAATTTTTTTTTTGCTGCACACTTATCTTCCACACAGTAGGATAGGCATAGGGAACCTGGGAACCTAGTATTAAGACACTTCACAGACCGTTCCCCACTTTTCGACGAATTCTGGAGGTATTGCGTATTGAGCGGCGGAACTCAACGCCGCGCTTTGCCTCATTACCAGAGAGTTCTACAACGAAAGCTACTTTTGCATGCACAGTAGCACTCTTATACCTACAACAAGACCAATTTCTATTTTCAAGATAATAATCCAAAATTTAATAATCTTAAATCTAAAGATCTTCTGCAGGTTATACATTATAGACATGATTCCATAACTTAAAGGTAAACACACTTTAATAATACTTTCGTTCATACCTCTCCAGAATACTATTATCGTAAATTCTGTCATATCTACAACAAACATCGCAGACCGTGCCATAAAATTCTATCTGTTGCATATAAAATTATGACATTTTTATGCTTCTCCATCTCCCATTTAGGTCTGGCACCTCGTAAAGTACTAGAGAAAATTCAATTTAGTATAGCTTTTATTACATAGCTCTGCATAAGTGTGGATGCATCTTGCAGCTCGACGCTGGTGTATCGAATTATTGCGGTTAACAGGCTTATCGTCTGCTCCTGGGTTCGTAGACGAAATTTGCGATACCAAATTGATATTTTAGTATCGTGATATATCTACTATATTAGTAATATAATTATTTTGGATTGCATTTTCCAGCGAAATTGTCAAAATGATGATGTTAGGCCAGTCATGGTGCTGGCACTAAGTGTGACTTGTAAACGCAACAAGTTCTGGGTTCGATTCCCACTTGCGGAAATTAACTTTTTAATATTGCCATTTCCTTCGCCCTGATGTAATATTAACGACCAAGCTAAACTCAAGAAAGAATAGAAAAGAATTAGAAAGTTCAGAATAATCTATACAAAAAGAATTGAAAGACAATTTCAAGAGAAACATAAGACAAAAATGCTATAAAATAGTTTCTAGTTACCGCATAAAGTAGCGTTCGTGTATTGTCACAGCAATATTCACAGGTTTCTATTAACAGCGACCGGGAATTGTGAAGTATGCACTAATTGTGTTCTTCCACACCGCTACGCTACGTATTTGGAAAACCGTTTATTTCGTATCGTAATATAAAATCCAGCAACGATATATATAAATATTTAATAGTGTTTTAACATTTTAAAAGTGTTATTCAACACTTAGGAAAGAAAAATACTTATTTAGAACGTATTAAAATTTAAACGTAGCGGGACTCGAACCCGCGGCTCCTGGAAACAGACTAGGTCGTTCGCCTGGTCGATTTCCAGGTGCTAACCCTGCTACCTACAGGGTATAGTGTAAAGCTGAACAAAATATTTTTTTTTGTCAGTGTTATCGATCAGAGACACTAATGTTTAACTATTAACTTTTTCAGTAATTCACACTTTTGAATAACTTAACGCAACGCTTTGTTTTCTTATCAGAGCGAGGAAATTAAAAGGTTAAATAAATAATTTCTTCAAGTGGAAATTAAACCCACAACTGTCGTATTTGCTGTCATACGCTTGTGTCATTGCGCCAAGACAGCCCAAATAATGTTATTATAATCTTGAATATTATTATAGTGTCAGACTTCAATATAACATACCTCTAAAGCTATAGCAAACTGAGATCGTAAAATACCTTTGAAAGCTATGAAAAATTTGCCAAAAAAGGAAAAAAGTTTTGATCTTTACCAAGACATTTCGCAATACGGCTCCCGTTCGCAAACTTCAGAAGTGACCCGGTCAAAGGAGGTAAGAATAAAGGAGTTTTCTTTGGCCCTCATCACTTTCAAGATATATCGCATGAGTTACGATACAAAAAGTGAAATTGTTTTAAAGATACCTACCTACAGGTGACGGGCCGTGACAGTTTCTATATTGAATTTTTGTTGTGTTTTCACTTAGGTATGTTTTAGATAGCGTT
>JAATLQ010000764.1:57880-100197 GCA_013421005.1 Heliconius erato x Heliconius himera
ATATATATATATATATATATATATATATATATATATATATATATATATATATATATATATATATATATATATATATATATATATATATATATATATATATATATATATATATATATATATATATATATATATATATATATTTATATTTATAAAATTAATATTATTTCCATTTCTTCAAAATATAAAAAAAACGATATAAATATCTTTAAGATACTACTTTTTATTAAAATATTGTTGAAAATATTTATAAATAGATTTATAGGCATATAGGTTATATTAAATATTTATATGTGAGTTAACAAAATGTGCAGCTTCAGTCCATCGGATTGACAATTCAATAATATAAATAAAACTTCATCACATGTGGAATATAAATAGTAAACCATTTGTTTTAGTTTGAAGTTTTAATTGAATTGATTTGTTAAAAATTGTTAAAATAAAATCCATTTTGAAATATACGATTTCGTAGTCTAAATGGGACTCGTTATTTCCAACACATGCATTGACTTCAATTTATTTAGCAAATAATAATATAGAAAAGTAAGTAAAAATAGTTAATAAACTTTCAATATTGTAACACTTTTTTGTTGTTAATTTTGAACGAAATAACACTTGAACCCACACCTTTTAAATATATAATGCTCTGATACCAAATTACCCCATAATAACATTTTAAACATATAAACTATATCGACTTTGATATTTTTTTTAAATAATAACCTATAAAAGTATTACAATTACTAATCAAGCTGGCACTTAAGAAAACATTTAAGCAAGTTTCAAGTTACAAATTTAATATTACCAAAACTACGAAACGATAATCCACTTCTAGGATTCTCAAATTTAACTTGTAGTTAAAGATATTAACGAAAATTACTTAAACCCCGCAATGCAGCTCTTACAGAGGCGTGCACTGTAATTAGCGAAGCACTTTAGTGCTACATATAGCTTGGAATATTGCACAATATCTAAATTTTATTTTATTATTAGTGAACACTACTTTCTCTCCATTATGGGATAAAAGGAGAAACGTTACACTAGCAGAAAGGAAGCTTAGTAGGTACACTCGTGAATAAAATTTAATAGTAGTGTTTACAAAACAATTAGTTGAGCAGCGCGAATGTTTGTTAAGTACTTGAACTAGTTTTCGATATTATTTTCGTTCGTAACTGTAAAAGTAAATATTTGTTGGAGTAAAGTTGTGTCTTTGTTTTAGAATTCACTGTAGTTGTTCATTGGAATTGATGTAAATATTCCAATATATATTTTTTTGTTTATACATTTTAAGTTATGTCGGAGCGTTTAATATCGGTACTTGTTTCTGAAGTCAGTAGTGGTGTAGTGGCACTGGAGGCTAGAAATATAGGATAGACCTATACCTATACATATATATATTTTATTATTTTCTCAATATGTATGTAAAATTTTGCTTACCATCATTAACCTCTATTAAATATTATAGGGCTCCTTGTAAAGATTCAATTTGATGAAGAATAGGTCTCAATTGTCAAATCTAATGAGTTGGTTTTTTTTTTATTTTTGACAATATTTTTTTTAATAATCAAGAAGTCTTTATCAAAATCTATACTATGTTTTGCCTTATAGAAATTGTGACGTTCTCTGCAATTTTCGGGATATTCCAAGAATGAATTTAAGACATGATCTTAATGCTCTAGCAACTGATAATTAAATTTTTTTGTGTCATATTGTTGATTTACTTGTGATTTACAAATACATATGTAGTTATCTATATATATATATATATTTATCTTTGTGAAGTAGCAACGTAATGTATCGGTAATGTGATTCATAGAGACCCAAACGCCAATTCGAACTCAAATCACCAACAGAACAGTTAAATACAATCATTATAGAATTCAACCAAAAACAATTACATTCATAACATTAAAAATCCATTCCTCCAACAAATTGTACAATAAATTGGCGCAATAAATTGTACAATAAATTAATCGCAATAACGCAACACGACTTAACACATATGTACACATTGTTCACCAAAGGCACGTCCCAATTTGGGGACAAATTACAAAGTGATGGAAATTTGTTGTAATCAGCGCTCGAATGGTATTTAATCAAAGAGAATCAATGATTGTGCTGACGATCGGTACGGGGGCTGATTGTCGGTGCTTGTGCGTTTTACGGTGTCTTTTAATGTTGTATTGTTGTATTGTTGTGGTGTTAAATAGTTGATGTTATGGTTTTTTTTTAAAGAAAATATGCGAATTTATCTTTATTGTATTAAGAAAAATGGGATCAGCCGTGTATTGTATTAATAATTAAATTAAAAAAAGCGTGTGACTGTAACTGCGACAGGTTGTGAGTTCGATGTCTGATATTTTCATTTCTTTGCCGTTTTTTTTTTGTTTTATTGTTTATTGTTTCGCCGTTTAACGCGCCATGCCTCCAGAATTCGACGGAAAGTAGATAGCGGAGTGTCTTAACGTTAGGCCTACTCTTCTATATGTGGGATACAGCGTGAAGTTGCAAAAAAATATCATTCAATTCAATGTCAATCATTTATTTGTTAGACAGTGACATCTACGGCACGGCTCGTTTAAGTCGTGTGTATATAAAATGCAAAATAAATGGTATTTTCATTGTTTCATCTTTTGAATAAACAAATAAAAGTAATATCGGTGATTCCTTTAATATCGGTGAGTAACCTTTCTGCAAATATAAAAATTAGCACCGGTATTATAAATTGATGTCAGCGTGGCGTAGGAGCACAAAGTGTGACTGTAAACGCGGCTGGTTCTGGGTTCGGTCCCCACTAGGGGTCGCAATATCGGACCATTCAAGCAAAACCGGGATTTTCGATATCGACTTCAGAAAAATCCCGGGATCCCGGTTTTTTCGATATTTTCGATATTTTAGTTTTTTGTACCAAAATTAGTAATTTTTCAAGTCTCTTCTTATTTTTAGGGTTAAGTTAGGGGGGTATTTTTAGGGAAGTAGTAAATTAAATTATATTTACTAAATAAAACAATTTTTAATTATAATAAACATTTTAATAATAAATCACTTTAGTAATAATATTTATCAAATATACTATAAAAAAAAATATACAATAATTTGCTACGAAAAATATCTTATAGGCTTATTATTTAACAACATATATTTTGCAGCGATGGGCGGAATTTTACAAGGAGATGTATGAATGTGATGACGCCTCAGTCTCAAGTAGCAGCGAAACGCTGAGTCTTGATGTAGCTGATGGCAAAATCAGTGTAAAAGAAGTTGAGAGTGCAATACTAAGTCTGAAATGTGGTAAGTCAGCGGGAGCAGATGGAGTTACTGCCGAGATGATCAAATATGGTGGGCCACGCGTCTTGGACTTGTCCAAGGAGGCTTTAGACCTGGAAGAGGGTGTATGGATCAGATCTTTTCCCTCTGCATGATCACGGAAAAATTTTTGGCCGAGAACCAAAAAGTTTTCTGTGCTTTACTGGACTTGGAAAAGGTGTTTGAAATATTTAATTTCCTCGAGTGGGGAGTCCCCACATTAAATATTTATTTAAATTTATATTTACATTTCTTCGCTCTGGTGTCGAGGCAAAGTGCGGCGTTAAGATCCACCTCTCAGCACGTCTTCAAATCGGTAGAAAGTGGGAGACGGAGTATCTTAACACTAGGTTTCCTCTGCCTACCCTACTGTGTACGGGATACAGCGTGAAGCTGATTCAATTCATTTTTTTATTTAGTATTATAAATAACGATATATATTTAAATTCCTCAATCATTTTCAATATAATTAACTAAATTATTTTGTTTTATATACTAAAAGAAAATATACTAAAAGAAAATCGTTCCATCTCTATGTTTTACTACAGTGACCTCATTTAAGCGTTCTAACTCAAAGTTGAATTTATCGATTGAGATTGAGACACTGCACTGCCTTCACTGAAGTGTATCGTATCAATTTGAGAAATTATATCATTTTCCGCGGATACTGAGTGAGTTCTATAACGTTCCAATTATAAAAATATAAAAGCTTATTGTTACTTTTAAAAAGTATCTGTTACTCTGATATTCTTTTAGTATGGAAGAGTGTTAGACCGTCAACGCGGTGGTCATTGGCTTGATCAATCCATATTATAAATCTCAGGTGGTAGACAAAATGTGGTTTTGAGTTCCGTCACGAACTCGCAATGTCTTAAAAATTGGGCGACATGTGGGTGAGTGTCTTAAAAATGGATTTTCTTCTACACGGGAAAAGTGTGAACCAAAACTGGTCACCGACATATCAAAAAACTTACAGAAATATATTTCAATATTAGAAATTGAAAAGAATCTACGTGGTCTTTTCATATTTCAGCAACAGAGCAATATATTATTTTTAAGCAAAATAATGGATGTAAAACCTAAACAAGGCTCAGGCAGTGAAATGCGATATTATGAACCAGTTCACGTTCGTTACAGTTTTGTTACCGCTCTGGCTTTCAGAAGTTAATCTATTATGCTATAGAAACTAAATACTGTACTTTAGTTTTTCAATTGTTCTCAGCATATATTTGATTATTAAAACTACATTAGGTGACTTTTGATATGTGCTGAATGTTGGTGATATTTTTTGCTTAACCACATTTTAATTACTATGTAATGAAGACTTTTTTTCAATTAAATAAGCTTCGCGCTGTATCCCGCACACAGTAGGTTAGGCAGAGGGAATCTAGACATTCCGTTCCCCAATTCCCACCCACTTCTGGAGGTATTGTGTCTTGAGTGGCGTAACTCAACGAACGCGCTTTGTCTTGACACCAGAACGAAGAAATGAAAATATAAATTTAAATAAATATTTCATTTCCTGTAGTGGATCGATCCCGCAGCCAGTAGATTTTACAGTCACACTTTGTGCGCCCCTGTGCCACGACTGGCCTCAACTTTTTTTTAATTTTCATTATTATAATTTTAAAAGAATTGTATTTTTTATTATAATTTGAACTAATAATTATGTAAATTAAAAAAACTGCTGCTGTTGTTGAAATATAAATATACCTATATTTATGTATCAGCATAACTCTATTTTCATAAATATTTTCAAATATGTCATTTCATCTTCTTAGATATGCTTAGGAAAAATCAGATCAGATCAGATCTCCACTCAAGAAAATGAAATATTTATTTAAATTTATATTTTCATTTCTTCGCTCTGGTGCCGAGGCAAAACGCGGCGTTAAGTTCCACCACTCAACACGCAATGCCTCCAGAATTCTGAGAAAAAAGAGTAAGGAAGTGTTTTAAAACTAGGTTGCCTCTGCTTATCATGCAGTGAGCGGAATACAGCGTGAAACTGAAAAAAATATACGTTACAAATCTGTTACATCCCTAAGATCTTTTCGAATAAATTCGATCAGCGATATTCTATCTAAAAAATAAATTACATCGTAGACTCCCAAACACTTTAACTGTAAATTAAAAGCGAGTTTCATGAATCTCTTCAACGAGTAAATTTTTCGTTAAAAATATACAATGTCGAGGCTGCTTTGAGGTTATATAGATCATTTAATTTTTCTGTCAAATAATTTCGGGTTTTATATTTAATTTTTGTATATTTAACATAATATAAAACTTATAAAAATGTAGTAATAGTAGCTGTAAACTACAAATGATATTAAACATAAGATGTTACTACTATTCATATAACGAATGTATATTAATTATTTTAAACCTTTACTTATTTCAAATTTCAGCAAACAGTGGGGTACGGAAGTCTTTAACACTAAGTTCATAGATTTCCCTTGCCGTATGCGTGAATAAAATATCCTGTTTATTTTATTAGTTTAAATCACAGTTTTAACTACTCTATAAAAGCCTGATACAATTTTTTTCTTCCAAAAATGAAAACGTTATTTTTATAAACAAAATAAATAATAAAATTATTGTTGTAATATAAAACGCCATTTGTCAAGAACGACGCACGCACACATAAACCTATCAAAGGGAAACCGCCGCATACGCCTCATTCCGAAATTGAGTCGTAGGTATTGGCGGCAAAGTTCAAAGTTGCTTAACCTTTAGTAGTATTTTTGTAGTAGTATGTGTTTACGTTAGTGGTATCTCTATCTTTGCGTAACTGCGTCACACGAAATACAGGATAAACACCGTGAAATGAAAAAAAACCCTATAACTGTTATCCAGTATGTAAGATATCTTGATTTTTTTTTTTAGGTATGGGTTTAAAATATTTCACCCTATATACTGTTCCCGTAAAACTGTAGGTATATTATTAAAAATCAATAGACAACTTTTTAAGTGTTATTCTATTAATTTAAGTAATATTTACTCCAATGATATTTATACTCCAAATAATTAATCAATAAAATAAAATGTCTCTCGTAAATCTTACACACAAATGAATAAAAAATGTTGTTGTATACAAATTTCTTGTGTTTAATTGGTAAAAACAGCCTGAAAACTTATAAAATATAATTTATATGTTTAGTTATACCAACTTTACAACAATGGCAATAGAAGACAAATGGCAAGGAAAATATATTTTGATAATATAATCCCACTGGCAACGAGAAAATGTACAAAAAATGCAATGTTGCCAGCTTACTGTCATTCTTTATCCCCTTTTGTAAAGCTCTCCCAAGTACCTTTCCTTATCCGAATTTACCTTCTTAATTGCAATACACCACTAAACATTGCAACGTTTAAAAACTCACCCTCGCTGTTATTTCGTTTTCCTGTAACGCCCAGATGCTATTAATAATTAATTGTTTATTTACGTCGTTTTCCTTTCCACTTCCCAAAAGAGTTGCTATAGAAATTAATAATAATTCTTTTTCAAATCTGCTTCACGCTGTATCCCGCAACAGCAGGATAGGAAACCTAGTGTTAAGATACTCCGTTTCCCGTTCTATTTCAATATAATTAAAATCCATAAGCAGAACGTGATATTGTTAAGATATATATATTCCTTTCGTAAATATTTACATTGGAGTGTGTACCGCATTGAATAAGATGTCTTCGGAATTAATTTGTAACCTCACAAATGTTGAAATACAAGTATTCAAATTTAACGTAACGTTATATTTTGAGTCTACATACATATGGAAATTACCAGTAAATTTTCACGAAAAATAAATAAACAGACGTACACCTTGCCATTTTGATCGTTGAATTATTCATAGCGTTTCACACGAACACCTGGGCGAATGGGCGAGAACTCTACGGATACAACTAGCAAGTATCATGGCTTGGGGGAGAAAAAGAAAATGGGTAAGCCACATTGATTTAGGGGCCAAATAAAAAATAACGGTGTTCGCTAACTGCGCAGAGACAAATAAATAAAACGCCTACGACACCGAAAAGAAATGTTGACGTGAATATGTCTTATTTGAATTCTGGCTGACTATAACATGTTTTTTTAATGAATTTGACAAAATGTCAACTTAAAATTGACATTAGAACAATAGCTTATAACGTAAACACATTAAAATGGCAACAGTATTTAATTACCTGCAAGTTCCAAGCAGATTTTACGACGAGCTTCAGAATAGGACTGACGTCGCGGAAAGAAGGCGACGTCAACGGTTTCTGGCTGTACTGGTATTACAGCGTATGGCACGAGGTTACCTAATTAGAAAACATATAACTTGGCTGTCAAATAATGCTATTACAATACAATGTGCATTCAGAGTTCACAGAGCTCGTAAGGCGTACCGAGCGGCTTTGAGACAAGCGGTTATGAACAAAGATGCTAAACATTACAATCGGGCCGCGGCAATTATACAGGTTTGTTTATGTATTGTTTTTTGTTCTGATCTCGCGTTCTATTTGGTAGATTGTGTATGTTAATATATATTTTTGTAATATGTATATATCGGAAGTCGGACTTAAGAAAGATACGAATTTAGACAATAATTTAAGTAAATTTATTAAACATAACATTATATTATTTCATTTTTTTTTATTTTTACTAACAAAAAAATCTATAAAAAATAAACAAAGTTTTAAAATTGTTATGTAGCAAAGGTTAATAAGAGCCTGTGCTATATAACAATCAACTTTGCGTTTAGCACATACCTCCACCGTACTCTCTGAGGATCACTTTAGGACCCCTGGAATTACGTACGTTTTTAACAGACCCCTACTTTATACACCCCATTGTGTAACACTCAATAAAACGCAGTTATAGCCTTTCTTGTACGTAAATAATTAACTTTCGTACATAAGAACCATTCTAAAAACAATAATATTTGAAATTGCTCAATTGACTGCTGTAAAATTATATTATTTTAGGCCCTTTGGCGAGGATATTATTCCCGACGAAAACGATTCTGTTACCAGTCTTATCGGAGATGGTTATCTATAGTAAAACAACGTGGAGAAAGAAGAGCTATTGAAGCCGCAGAGTTCGGTGTTAAGAGTCGCGCTGATATCTTGAATATCTTAGAAGAAGAAGCGCGTCAGTGGCTAGCTTTTGTAGTTTTCAAATTACATCATCTGCTTAGAACACATGTCTGTGCTGGCGTCTATTTAGAATCAGCCAGTACAGAACTATCGGAATTTGAAAAACTTCTTAAGTCTATTCAATATACAGAATATATGAAGAGGCTTAAGCGGAAATATAACGAATTTGTCAGAAAATATCGACCAAGATTTTCAAATAAACGATTATTTCCAATAATAGGTGATGGGGCTGATTATTGGTATCTTTCATTGCCTGAAATGTATGAACTGACATCTCCAACCAAGACAACAGAAAATACTCGTCACCTAGCGAAGCACCACGGCACTCTACATACTAAGCCTTTTCTATGGAAGAAGGTGCGACCTTCGTACTTAGATGAAGGGAGAGGACCGTTTACAATATCTAAATCTTCACATGTCCATGGTTCTCCAACTCCACCAGGTACAACCTGTAGTGGTGATGTGAAGCTGCACACAGATCACCGCTTTCATCTCTACGTCAGACACTACAAGCCGCAGCCTGATCTCTTCGACTATGTCGACTACCACGTCAATCTACTTTTAAACAGGAAACGTTCCATCGAAAACATAGACAAAGATTCATAAGTTATTTTTTAAATCCACTGTGCTCATTAATTTTGCATTGATGCCACAATAGTCTGTTTGGAGTGCTTGGTAGAAGGCGTGTTGAGTTTTTCTTTTTCTTATTTCGGAAATCCGTAATCAGGCTGAGTTTGGAAGGGTCGCCCGGATGCTGCGAGCCGCGAGCCTTTTGTTGTTACGCTTTTGTTGTTCTGAATTTTACACTTGTAATTTATTTGAGGAAACGCCTCGGTGAGAAAGAAATTACATTAAACTCTCCAAGGCAAATGTGTTTTGTAAATTAACATCTCGCCTATGTAGGTTTTATGGTTGGATTCCCTTTTATTATTCCAAATTTATTTGCGTGTCGAGTGGAATTTTTTTTTACGGCATTTAATCACTTCAGTGAATTTGTACGCCAATAAGGAAAATACTTGGGAGTAATTGAGAGTTTTTTTTTAAGTTGTATTCCCACGAATAATTGAATTTTATTTGAATATGAATTAAAATTTGAAAATGTTCGTATTGCATAATATATTACAATTTAAATAAAATAAATCAGCTTCACGCAGTATCCCGCACACAGCAGGGTAGGCAGAGGGAACCTAGTGTTAAGACACTCCGTTCTCCACTATCTGCCGGATTCTGGAGGCATTTTGAGTTGAGTGGCAGAACTAAAAAGAAATATAAATGTAAGTAAATATAT
Organism: Heliconius erato x Heliconius himera; assembly: GCA_013421005.1. Taxonomy (NCBI): domain Eukaryota; kingdom Metazoa; phylum Arthropoda; class Insecta; order Lepidoptera; family Nymphalidae; genus Heliconius; species Heliconius erato x Heliconius himera. Next base: position 67,608 of record JAATLQ010000764.1, read on the forward strand.
TCATCTCCTCGAGTGGGGATCGAACCCACAACCAGTCGGTTTTACAGTCACACTTTGTGACGCTGCGCCACAACTGGCCTCAATTAAAATTTAATATTTTATTTGTTAATTGTAATGAATTCATTAATAATTTAATTATCTTAGGATGTATTGTTAAAATTTAATTTGAAGAAATATAACAAAAACAACAACAAAAATGTAAACTTCATTTAATAGCTTTATTTACAGCTGTACAAATAAGCAGTCGCAACAACCACCTCTAAATAATATGTTTAACACCGCACATCTTAGAACTCATTTGTCTAACAATGCCTGTTTGACTCGGCAAATTTATTAGGGTCAGAATAATTCAGCTTGCGGGTTCCTGAACCGGCTCCTTATTGCACCGTCTTAGGGGGTAACCATTTGTAAGATGTATAATAGTTGACCCACTTTTCATATGTTCTAGATCGATTTGTGAAATGCAAAGATAATAATAATTAGGCTAGCTGTGGGGCAGCGGCGTTGAGTTCCGCCATTCAACGTGCGATACGTTGAGCGGAGTGATGACACTAGGCTCTCTCCGTCTTCTCTCCTACTGAAAAAAAGACAATAATAACAAAATAAATAAATAAATCAGCTTCACGCTGTATCCCGCACACAGCAGGGTAGACAGAGGGAACTTAGTGTTAAACACTACGTTCCCCACTTTCTGCCGAATTCTGAAGGCATTGCGTGTTGAGTGGCAGAACTCAACGCCGCGCTTGGCCTCGACACCAGAGCGAAGAAATAGCAACATAAATTTAAGTAACTATTTCATCTCCTCGCGTGGGGATTGAACCCACAACCAGTCGGTTTTACAGCCACACTTTGTGCCGCTGCGCCACGACTGGCCTCAAATGGTGAAATAAAAGATAATAATAATTAGGCTAGCCGTGGAACAAGGGCGTTGAGTTCTGCCATTCAACGTGCAATGCCTCCAAAATTAGACGGAAAGTGGAGTGATAACACTAGGCTCTCTCCGTCTTCTCTCCTACTGGAAATAAAGACAGTAATAATTATAGTTAATATTTACGTTCACAAGTACGTATATTTCGAAGGTCGTCATAAACTATCCAATTTGGGCTTACTACGTCTATAGTTCCAGGAATATGTGCGTCAACTGAGAGTGTCAGGCTCGGAGAGGGTGTTTGGCGCATGAATAATGTATGGGGTAAATTTGCAAGTGTTTCAATTTACACCCGACGCCACTCCGCGCCCGTTCACACGCACCCGGGAGCTGTTCAAGTGCAAAAAGAAAACAAGGACAGCCTCGAACGGGGACAAGAGGCGGTCGAATTAGCGCGTTGTGTTGTTCTTTATATTGTGTTGACGTTGTGTTTGTGTATGTGTATGTGTTTAGAGATGATGTAAGTTTTTGTGTGATGTGTGTGTGTGGATTTTTAGGGTAACGCAAAAGGTGGAAATGAAACCCTTATAGAATCACTTTGTCAGTCTGCCCGTTTGTCAAGACCGAAAGATTCTGGAAATTGCCTGGAGTTATCAAGCTGAAATTGCAAATATTTAGGTCTATGGTCCCTTGGAGCTCAGATCATCAAAAGTCGTGTTACTAAGTCAACGCAAAAGATTTATGCATCGATTTTACAGCAGCTTTTTATATGAAATCCTATAAAGTATGCCGTGAATATACAGTCATGAAATTTGGCACGAAGGAAGTACTAATAATATAATTAAATAAAAAATCGGAAAGAAGATTTTTTTTTAGGTATTTTATATAAAAATCGATACAAACTTAGAATTGTATTTCATATCGATACAAAATGAATACATATGTATGCCCAGAAATTTTACCTTATCAACTTCTATAAGTTGTACTTCCCGTTGACAAAAACCTTGACATTGGTACTATTGGTGGAGTGGGGATCGAACCCACAACCAGTCGGTTTTGCAGTCACTCTTTGTGCCCCTGCGCCACGACTGGCCTATATTTACCTTTTACTTTATACACAAAAATCACTATCGCTAGTTACTCTTTTATTAAAGCTCTCTTATACAAGTACAACGTATGAAAACGTATTGAAAGGTGGCGAAGCCAATTGCGGGCACCTCGGGGGAGCCGTCTTTCAGCGTACTTTCACACGATGAAAACTCCTTACGAGGGTTTAATTTCATTTCTTTGGCTGTTTGCTCGAAAGCGAAGTTAGTTATAGTGTTTAAATAAATAAATCAGCTTCACGCTGTATCTCGCATACAGCAGGGCAGGCAGAGGGAACTTAGTGTTAAGACACTCCCGTTCCCCACTTTCTGCCGAATTCTGGAAGCATTGCGTGTTGAGTGTCAGAACTCAACGCCGCGCTTAGCCTCGACGCCAGAGCGAAGTAATGGAAATATAAATTTAAGTAAATATTTCATCTCCTCGAGTGGGGATCGAACCCACAACCAGTCGGTGTTACAGTCACACTTAGTGCCGCTGCGCCACGATTGGCCTCATAAAGTTTTTATATAATACAATTCTATAAAATGTACGTATGTATGTGAAGTTCGTCACTTTAACCCTTAATTGGTGTCATGTTTTGACATGTGACATTTTGTTTTAGAAAGAAAAAGAAAATAAAGATTTTCTGGACTCGTATACTATTTAAATACTTTCAAAATAGTTTGTTTCTAGAGTTTTGTAATGCTAGAAATTATTTGGCAAGCTGTCCAATTTTGGTGTTCACTTGTAGTAAAGAACTAAAAAGAATTATTTGAGTTACAACTTCTTGATTCTATGAAATTGAGTTGCTATTTACATTTTTAAATAATAATTTGATAAAATTGCGAAATCTTATCAATTTTAATTGGGAGGACGCGTGGTCCTCACAAAACCAATTAAGTAAAACGACACTAGTGACAGTTAAAATTTGAGTAAAAATCAGCTTCACGCTGTATCCCTCACACAGCAGGGTAGGCAGAGGGAACCTAGTGTTAAAGACACTTCGTGCCCCACGTTGAGTGACAGAACTCAACGCCGCGCTTCTTTTTTGTATTTATTTAACTGTATAATAATAAATAAAATCTTTTTCGATATCTTGCCGGTTTAATAATATTAATACTTTTTATTTAAATTTCACATTTTGAGTTAAATCTCAATACCACTTCGAATTTACTATATATGTATTTTAAAAGCATTGTATTTTGGGAGGATCACATTTTATATATACAGATGTCATGAACACTATTATAAACTTTCTCCCAATCTTTTTAGATATGTTGAGATTACGCCACGTAATATTTTCATTTTAACTAGATAACCAACTATGTAATCTATATTTTATAAAATAAAAAGAAATAAAAATCAATTCTGTACATGAAAATATATAATATATAATTAGGACGATTAACATATTATTGATAATAATAGAAACGAAAAGTTCAGCTCAGCGAGTCAAATGGCTTACAAATATTTCAATTAAATAAGCATATAATTACATATTTTGAAATTGCTATTTACACACAAATTAAAGAAAACTAATTAGAAAACGTATAAAAAATAGCGGGAAGTCGGGATTCGAACCTGCACTGCTTCAACTTCAACAAGAAGAAAATGTTATATCAAGCATAAAAGAATTTCAATGTAAAGTTCGATAAAGCGGTTGGACGGTTTCCAAGAAGCGTGAGCGAGTCCCGCTACGTTAAAATTTTTATCTATAAATAAATGAATATAATTTTTGTTTGTATATATCATATATAAATAACATGCCAATAATATATTAAATCTATATTTAGTAAAAATAATATTTTCATTTTCATCATTCATAATTTTAAAATATTTATTTAAATGTATATTTTCATTTCTTCGCTCTGGTGTCGAGGCAAAGCGCTGCGTTGAACTTCACATCCTAACACGCAATGCTTTCAGAATTCGGCGGAAAATGGGGAACGGAGTGTCTTACCACTAGGTTACTTACCCTGCCGTATGCGGGATACAGCGTGAAGCTAATTTTATTTATAATTTATAAAGACATACCATTTTCAACTTAATCAATAGACTAGAGTATTTTTCAGCGTAAAAAGTCTCCACTATTCTATTTAGAATAATTCTAACCAGGTGACTATTTAAACAGAATACTAAATGAATATTGGGGCAATTAGTATTTCTTTATGACTTGTTAATAACGAAATAATTAAGGCCACCTTGAAATAAGAGGTTTTTGTATTAAAATGCACTTCTCAGTACAAATGGAGTTGCTTGTGGAGTTTTTATAAAAGGCTACCTCTCTAGGTGTTTTCTTTTCTCTTTGTGTATATTTTGAAAACTATACTGAGAAATGTGTTAATTGATCTTAAGCTTACTACTAGTAAAGCATTTTGTTTTGTATTTTGACTGATAAGACTCGAATTTAAAAGGAAAATGTAGAACGGAATGTCTCTTTAACCTAGGTTGTCACTACCTGCCCTGCCTACCCTGCTATGGAAATCTACGTAAGCTAAAGTCCAATTGAAAAACTTTTATATATTTAAGTCAACATTAGAGTTTTTTAATTGATATTTAGCGGTAAATAAATATTATATAGCAAAAAAAAATATTTGAACACATCTAATAGAGCACTTATTAAAAGACATTTCTTTGTTATATACTTCCATGTATTGTAATATCGTATACCAAAAGAAATGCTAACATTCCTCCAATTTCTTCGCGAAGCTCCGAGCAGAAGTTCCGCATCGATCGGCATTGGTTCCGTGATCTGTATGAAAAATGCGGACCGCGAGTAATTAGTGATCGTGGGTGGTGGGAAGGCGCGAGATTATGTCATTTAGGAAATATTGCTGGTAGTCTTCCACATGTAAAGCTCTTGAAGTAGGTAGTATCGAAATATTGTTTTGTGATTAAGTTGTTTTTCTTTTAACACCTGATAGCTATTATAGTGTAATAATAAGTTAGCTTACAGGCTAGTCGTAGCGCAGGGATACAAAGATTGAATAAACGCGAAAGGTTGTGGGTTCGATTTCCACTCGAGGTAATGATTTATTTAATATTTTCATTTCTTTCGCTCTGATGTCGAGGCAATGCGCGGCGTTGAATTCCACCACTCAATTCGCAATGCCTGCAAAATTCGGAGGAAAATGAGAAGCAGAGTGTCTTAACTCTGCTGTGTGCGGAATACAACGGGATAAAAAAGAAAAGTTAACTTATAAATCAATACATAGGCTTTATTTACCTGTTTTTATTTATTGTTGTTTATTTTTCAAAATATTTGACAAACATTGCACCTGTGTCAAAATTTTTCTACATAATTATATATACTGTATCAAAAATTTCTACATAAAAATTTATTCTAAGCTAAAATATCTTGTTATAAATTTACATAAGGACGTGGGTAGGAGGGATTACGTCTACAGTGTATTACATCAACTAAAAACCTAAACGCTACCATCGAAAATTAAATACAAATAAAGCAACCCCACAAATAGATTAGAGTATTAGAATCAAACATTCATCATTCCTGAATGATTCTATGTCAACATTTCAAAATCAAATCCATCCGAAAGCTTTTTAATTGAAATCTGTAACTGTATGTGAAATAACAATTTTGATGAACACTCCGGAACTAACGCCGTTCTAGCTGAGTAAAACGATTTTCGATTTAGTGAATTTTTAGTTTAGTAGAAATGATGTATCGGACGCCGCGGTGCGTACACTACCTACTGTATTTGGTCCGATATAAGCTTATCTCTAGAATCGCTGCACTCGTCTGCTTTTGAGGTGTGTTATTGAATTTCCAAAAGAGCTGCTTCGCTGTGAAATTTATATAAAAGTGTAGGTATTCGTCTATATAAAAAAAATCAGCTTCACGCTGTATCCCGCACACAGCAGGGTAGGCAGAGGGAACCTAGTGTTAAGACATTCTATTCCTCACTTTCCGCCGAAATCTGGAGGCATTGCGTGTTGAGTGGCGGAACACAACGCCGCAACCATCTATATAGGTTATTACTATATGGCTAGTTAAGTCCAGTATAGAATATCCGTGCACGGACGGAAAATGGAATAATATGTCTGTATTTCATTAGATAGTTTTTTCCTAAGAATAAATAAATACAAATTGGATTTTGCTTTTGAATAAAGATCTCTTCGTTCTATGTTTGCTTTGAAAAACCTGTTTCACAACATTAAATTCTTATTAAAAAAAATATATAAAACATAATAGCTGTTTTAGCATAATGTTTTATATATTATAAAAATAATTTAAACCAGAAGGCCAGACTGTTCAGATAGTTACAGTTTGTGGGTTGTAATCCGACTCGATGAAAATAAATATTTAGTATTTTCATTTTATCGATTTGGTGATGTGGCAAAGCACGATGTTGAGTTCCGCAACTCATCATGCAATGCGTCCACAGTCGGGTGGGATGTCGGGAGCGGAGTGTCTTAACACTACGCTCCCTCTGCCTACCCTGTTACAGCCTAAAGCTGAAAAAAAATTGCATTTCTTGTAAAAAAAATGATTTTACAAAGCAAAATAGATGTATTCAGATTAAATTTAAAATAGTTCCCATGCCGCCGACTAACTGTGACAGGCTTCGCTGCTGACGTTTAATTTGCGGCTGCGATCATCTTGACTTATAACACAGCGGAAGCAATAAGTTTTTCCATATTTTGCAATATTACAGTTTTATATTATGATTTACTTAGAACCTATTTTTGAATACAATTTTGTATAGTTTTGTTTCATTTAAAGAGTATTTTCAGATCAATATAATATTTACTTAATTATTATTATTTTTTCATTAATTAATATAATTATATAATAATACTTCGCTCACCAACCGCTAGCTAGAAATTGTCAAAGAATAAAATAAATAATAAATCCGCTGCCGCAACGAGGTTTGTTCGATTTTTTATTTATTTTAAATATAAATGCCCAGTCAACGTTATATCGTACACTTCAAAAGAGTTACAAGCGATAACGAAACATATTTTTTTACAACAAAAAAATTCTTGAAGTATATAAATATAAATAGGTTTTTTTAGCTATCAGTCTGAAGAGTAAACAGAGCGAATCTAGCGTTAAAAGACTCGATTTCCTATTTGCCGTTGAATTTTCAAGACGTCAACGTGAACTTATGATCGTGAACAAACTTACGGCGTATGCATTCATTTTGTGTACAATTAATTACAAATCGTAATTTCTAATATATTTTTTATTGTATACTTATTTTCACATTTCTTGCTAAATATCATGTCATTTAGTATGTGGACCAAAAAGTAGAAATAACGCTTCGCTAGCATAAGGCTTCAATTTTCTTTGAAGTTTATTTTTTTCTGTGGAGTGGAATGGAAGATAGCGTGGAGTTATCTACGAACTGAAAATAGACAAACAAACTGTGATAATATTAATGAAATTTTCACCAAATTTCTGTCCCTTATCTCTTGCGGTCTGTCTAATTAATTAAATATGAAACGTATCTCAGAAACTAATGTTCTTAAAAAGATTGATATAAAATATACATATTAATAATGCATTTTTTTTATTTTATAAGATAACAGAACAATAACACAACCAAAAGAAAAACAAACCTAAATAAATTACAATTTAGACGAGCCCGTAGCGTAGCACGTAGCGTTCTTTAAAGTCGATCCTATTCGAAGCGACGGTTACCAAGAAACTTCAATTCTTTTCATACAATGAAATAATACTCAAGAAATAAGAAATAACATACCTAATACACGAGCACAGATGCCGTGTTTTTTACAATACAGCGTGTTTCACAAGAGGCACGAAAGCCCTACATAAGCCACCCGTTAGTTGTATAGGCTTCGTTAAAAAACAATCCCGTTGCTAGCTGCAGAATGGAAACAACGGCGCGTTGCATTCGAGGACGTGTGAAACGTAAAAACAAAATAGTGTTGTCGCCAGTATAGAAATGTGAAATTTTTCACCTGCCTGGTTTTACTGGTTTAGAGCCTCCCCCTCAGTCGCGCTCAGGTGCAGTTTACAGCACGCCTTTACAATGATTTAAGATTCAATATGTAGCTGGTATTGTTCGGTGTTTTTAGTCTCTGTGTTGCAATTTTAAGATTAAAATATATGTTTATGTGGTTTTTGAGAACACTCTCCGATAGATTTTATTTTATCAGCTTCACGCTGTATCACGTACAGAGCAGGGTAGGCAGAGGAAACCTAGTGTTAAGACACTCCGTTCCCCATTTTCTGCCGAATTCTGGAGGCATTGCGTGTTGAGTGGCAGAACTCAACGCCGCCCTTAGCCTCGACACCAGAGCCACGAACCCACAACCAGTCGGTTTTACAGTCACACTTCGTCCCTCTGCGCTACGACTGGCCTCAGAATATTTACTCGTAAATATAGATCTTGTACTCGTATAATAATAAAAAAATAGTTTTGAAACGTCTTTCTACAGTATCACAAAAATGTGTTCATTTCGTGATATTTATTTTCTTTTTTTTCACTACTCATCTCTCGATTTTCACACTTCGCTCTTCACATTTAAAGTCTTTTATAGTTACTTTAACTGTTAACTGCATCTGAATAAATATATAAGTTAACGTGAGTAAAGTTTATACATATATAATTTGACTTAATAATAAGAAATTCGAAATACGATTCATTTTCTAAATAAGTTCTTAAAGACTTAAATTATTTATTACCTCGTAGGAATTCTTTAAGCAACGTATTATTTAAATAATCCTAATCACATTAAGAGGTTTGCGTAGGCTCCCTTTGTTAAATCTTTTATCGTATTTACGATTTATTATTTTAATATCATTTGAAAGAAAAAAATCATATACATTTTTAATGTACTCAATTTTTCAATATAATTCTATATTCTTAAAATTTAAGTAATTCGAATTTCTGAAATATTTTTTTTTGGAATCTTCCTATCTGTCTTTCTTATTTTGCGGCACCGGAAATAATCTTATAACATAAAATATGTTTTATTTTTACTTCGTCCAAAAGAAGACATTATGAAACTAATACATATAATATAATATTATATAGTAAAATAATAATACAATATCATATAATTGGAAAAATATAAATATATTTTTTCTGGAAAAAAAAAATCAACATTCAGTGATTTTTTTTAAATATCATAAAGAAAGTTAGGAATTTCTCGTAGTCAGTATAGTAGACGTAAGTAAGTAGTTAACACAGTCTTTAAAGTACGGAACAGATTATTTCAACTCAGAACTACTCAGTTTTGAATGGAGAGAGCTTTCCTTAACCCTTTTTAACTAAGTGCCATTATAGGTACAGATTTTTTAAACGGCTGTCTTAAGGCCGATGTGGGGCATGCGAGTGGCTGTAACGCGATAGTCGTGGGTTTGATCACCACTCGATCGAAAGAATTATTAATTATTAATATTTTTATTTTTTCGCTTTGGTCCCAAAAGGTAAAAGCGCGGCATTGAATTCCGCCACTTAACTTAAGGGGGTAACGTAGTGTCTTAACACTAGGTTTTCTCTGCCCTCTTTTATGCCGAAAACAGCGTTAAGCAAAAAAACCTATATACATACATACATATGATATCTAATATGCTAAGAATTTCTCCCCTTCTCAGAGTTATTCCGACATTGTACAATGGACCTCAATTGTCATAATAGCCTCAATTAGAGTATTGTTCGAGATAATAGCACCTACAATAACTTTGGTAACTACTGTAATTCTTTGTAGCATTCTATTATTATAATTTTAGTTAAAGTACTTAAATTTAAAGAAAAATTCTACTTATTTTTTTAGGCTAATTCTGTAATAAGCATCTGGTTATCTTTTTTATTCTTTTATCTTTTAATTATATTGTTATGACTTTAACAGAAAGTGTCTTATAGAACTACTGTAAAACAATAAAAATAAAAATTAAAAGTATTTTGAAATCTTATGAATGAATTAACTGTAAATCAATAAAAATAAGATTTAAAAGTATTTTGAAATTTTATTATTATCGTTTTGTTTTTATTATATTTTTTTCTGTATTTATTTGAAAAAAAAGGAATAAAGTAGTTTTATCATCATCATCATCAGGACTATCACCTATCCTATGATAGGTGATATTTCTGTTGTGTTGACTACCTCACCTCCAGTTGTAGTATTCTGATTCAAAGACGAAAACGGATTATCATTTAATATATTTATGTGCTTAAAATTTTTACATCCATGCCTTTTTTCAACTTCACGCTGTATCCAGCATGTAACAGGGTAGGCAAAGATAACCTATTGATCCTCTCTGATCTCCTCCGCCCACCCAATTTTCGACATATTACGTGTTGAGTGGCAGAACTCAGCGCCGCGCTTTGTTTTGTTACCAGAGCGGAGCAATGAAACAATAACTCATTCCACCGAGTAGAAATCGAACTTATAACCATTACGTTTTCAGCCACACATTGTACCACTGTGCCAATATACCATTACTTTCCCACATTATTTATCTACAATAATGATAAAACATTAAGGTAACCTTTGAATACATTATCATATATCCTAAGCTGGTGAAGTTATATTAATATAACTATATACTATTAATAGTATGTATATCTCTTCCGACAGTCGTTATTAATGGTACACGTAATTATCTCGAAGACGTAACACATTAAACGGCGAAACAGTTCGTATGGCATGTGTCCCGAATGGATATCTTGAGGTATTATGATATACATGTTGCTTATTTGGTGCAACAATGACGTATTTGCATTCTTTGGAATATTGCATGTGGTGCTAAGTGAGGCTGTCGTGGCGCAGGGGTACAAGTTTGTGAATGTAAACGCGACAGGATGTTTTCCTTTTCATCGATGTGTAGGCAGAGCGCGGCGTTAAGCTTCACTGCTCAACATACAAAGCATTAAGAATTCGGCGAGTGGAGAATGGAAGTGTTTTAATAGGAGCAGAGTATCTTAACACTAGGTTCCCTCTGCCTACCCTGCTAAGTGCGGGTGTGTGAAGCCAAAAAATCTCACCGTGGGTTCCGTACAAAAATTGGAGGTCTCATGTTTTTTCTGAAATTCAAGCTTAGCTTAGCCAGAACCCTTTCATCCGATAGCTCACTTGAACTATCGGCTTTAATACCAAATTTTGCCTCCCTTTTATGGCTATTATTTTTTAGGATTTAGCCATAAACGTATAATTTTCAGATTTTTCCTGAAGTAGTACTACCTGTAGATGCTAGCTGCCAAATTTCATAATTGGTCTAGGTCAACCAGAAGTACAGTTTTAATTACAAAATACGCGTTTTTTTGCGATAGAAACGGCCACATCTTTTTTTTAAGTAATTGCAAAATTTTTTTTAGGAAATCATGGAGCCGTGTATCTGAGTATATGATTTGAATTTCAGCTCGATATCTCCAAGAATTCCTGAGATAAAGGCTCTTGACAGACGGACAGACAGATAGACAGATGGACAACGAAGTGATCTTATAAGGGTACCTTTTTTCTTAAAACGGAAAGTACGGAACCCTAAAAATTTAATTGAATCATGATTGTAAATAGCAATAGTTGTACAGACAAAATATTAACCTTAGTTTAAAAAAATATAACGTATAACGGAATAACAATATTTTTTCTTTTTCATTTATTCTTACAAACTACAAAATTTTATAGAAATTAATTTATATTTTTATGTCTTTGTGTAGCTAAATGAATTAGCTTCACGCTGTATCCCGCACACAGCAGTGTAAGCGGCAGGAATATTATTTTAAGACACTGTTCCCCACTTTCCACCGAATTCTGGAGGCATTGCACGTTAAGTGGCGGACCTTAACGCCGCACTTTGCCTCTATACCAGAGCGAAGAAATGTAAATATAAATATAAATAAATATTTAATTTCATCCAAATCACAGTTTGAACCCCTGCGCTACAGCTGGCCTTGTGTAGTCAATAATTCAATATGAATTAGCAATGAAATAACGATCCGTTTACAAAATGACATTAAGTTCATTTTGTAAACGGAGCCTGTGTCTAAATATGTATTTAAACACACGATTCATCATCATTAAAACTTTGACACGGTAATGAAAGACTCTCGAGGGCGTCATATGTTCTGGTAGAGTCGTTATTTATACTGATTTATTTCGTGAGTAAATAATTAAAATATTTATCAATAGTAATGGCACGGCAAAAACACGGCGTTCAGTTCCGCCACTTAACTCAATATCTCGAAAAATTAGGTGGTAAGTGGGAGCCGGAGTAACTTAACACTAGGTTCCCTCTATCTGCCCTTCTGTATGTAGCGCGAAGTTGATTTTTATGAATAGTTGTAATATCCGAGTACTTGCTCTCACTTTCATTTACTTCGCCGTTGCTTTTTATAAATAGAATATACTTCGTTTAACTTGGCCTACTTTTACAGTTTTCTGTGTCACAAGTACAACGTTACGTAATTGAACATTTTTAAATTCACTGGAAATTTTTATGAGATTTGTTCTGATAAAGCAACAAATTCAATTTTTGTAACGAATTAGATGGAATTTGATGGATTTGAGTGCTTTTGTTGGTTTTTGTAATATTTTAGATGGTGGTACTAGGCTAAATAATATAGTGATACTTTGATTGCACTAGATGGATTTATTAGATTTTAATTTCAAGGGTGGCGTTAAACTCCGCCACTCAACACGCAATACCTCTAGAATTCGGCGGAAAGTGAGGAACGGAAGTATCTTAAAGAAAACGGAGCGTGATAAAACTAGGTTCCCTATGCTTACGCCGTTATGTGCGGGATACAGCGTGAAGTAAAAAAAATCAAGGGAACACCACATTTGTGTAAACATGCAATTGTATTTCTAAATACAAATATATCTATTTTATGTCCACATTATTTAGACCAAGCCAAGACATGGTGGTCAGAGCGTGACGAGCTACATGCCTCCAGTGTACCACTATTGTAATGGAGACCACTTTGTGTCTTAGTTCTAGCTCTCACTGTACTAGAAATAGTTTACATGCTTTTAATTTTATCTATGTATAGGGAGGGATCAGCTTCACGCTGTATCCCGCACGCAGCAGGGTAGGCAGAGGGAACCTAGTGTTAAGACACTCTGTTCCACACTTATCGCCAGAATTTGGAGGCATTACGTGTTGAGTGACGCAACTCAACGCCGCGCTTTACCTCGGCACTAGAGCGAAGAAATGAAAATATAAATTTAAATAAATATTTAATTTTCTTCAGTGGTGATCAAACCCACAACCAGTCGCTTTTACAGTCGCACTTTGTGCCTGTAGACCTCAATATGTGTAGGGAGTAGGGACATTTGTATATTTATGTTTTAAGTAAATTCTACTAGAAAATTGACAATATTTAAGTATTTAATATATAAAAAAATAGTATTCCCCTTTGTATAATTACCGTAAGTATGAAAACTAACTAATTCAATAAATTTATACCCTCAATTTACATTTGAAGTGACCAGATCCAAATAAAATAGCTGCAATATGCGCTTCTCTGAAGCGAAACACGATTAATTGGATGAAAATAAAATTGCTAGATTTATACACTTTTTCTATATAACAGTTCTATACCGATCATCAAACGTTGCAAATTGAATATTTTTATTATTAGAATAAAGTTATATAAGAGGCCAGTCGTGGCTCAGGGGCGCAAGCGTGTGACTGTAAGCTTAATAGGTCGTGGGTTCGATAATCATTCGAGGAAATTAAATTTTTACTATTTTATTATTTTCTACGCTTTTGTATGGAAGCACAGATTTACAGAATTCGGTGGAAAGCGGTGAGCGGAGTGTCTTAACACTAGACAGGGAACCTAGTGTTAAGACTGCGTACTCTATTTTATGCGGGAAAAAGCGTGAAGCTAAAAAAAAATATAAATTGAATATTATTATTATTGGAGCCATTTTTTTTAAACTGGTTCGTTTTTTAACACTGATTAAACATCCCGTCCTCTATCCGTAAATCTCCCTCGATGTCATACTAAACAAAGCGTCGTACTTCACACACATGAATATAATAGAGGGCGTAGCGCTACGTCGTAGCATCAAATTTATGAAAACATATTAGAATTGTTCATATAAAAACCAGATAAATGTATGAAAATAAATTTATATGAATCTTTTTTTTATTTCATGTTGTATTCTTCATGTATCAGTGTAGGCAGAGGGACGAGGTAGTGAGAATCTAGAATAAATTCTGTTCTCCGCTTTCCGCCTATTAAATATATTTTAAGGAAAATCTAAAAGAGAACAAATTGCGAAACTAATTTAAAAAATGTATTATTATTATACGAAAATTATTGTGACATAACATTTTTTTATGTTGTAAATTTACTATCATATATGTATTCGTATAACCGACCATTAAATCATTTCATTTTTTTTTTCAGCTTTACGTTGTATCCCGCACACAGCAGGGTAGGCAGAGGGAACCTAGGGTTACGACACACCGTTCCCCACTTTCTGCCGAATTCTGGAGGCATTGCGTGTTGAGTGACAGAATTCAACGCCGCGCTTAGCCTCGATACCAGAGCGAAAAAATGGAAATATGTATTTAATTAAATATTTCATCTCCCCGAGTGGGGATCAAACCCACAACCAGTCATTGCAGTCACACCTCGTGCCGCTGCAACGAGCCTCATTTCTAATATATATAATAAATACGAAATTTAACAGCATATTATTACAATTACATTAACATAAGCACAAAGGACAGGAGATAGACGCAGAACGCATGGTCTGTGAAAGCCTCGCGTCATTTGTCACTGTCGCCCCGACGCGCCCGACGCCCTGCGCCCGGCACCCGGCGCTGGGAACCCGGTGCAAGTCGACTTAGCTTTAAATAGTATCTTAATGATATCATAAAAATATCACAATTTCATATGTTTTTTTTGCAACCTGTTTTTTTTATGTAGAAAAGAAATGAGTAACGCTATTAAGTATAAAATAAATCAAAATAAATCAGCTTCACGCTGTATCCTGCATACAGCAGGGTAGGCAGAGGGAACCTAATGTTAATACACTCCGTTTCCCACTTTCTGCCGAATTTTGGCGGCATTGCGTGTTGAGTGGCAGAACTCAACGCCGCGCCTCGGCACCAGAGCGAGGAAATGGAAATATAAATTTTAGCAAATATGTCATCTCCTCGAGTGGGGATAGGACCCACACTCGGTTTTACAGTCACACTTCGTGCCGCTGCGCCACGACTGGCCTCAAACTAAGTATGATATGTTATTTTTTTAATTTACGATTTGGCAGAATTATCTTTTGGCAGCTCGTTGGTTTTTTCTTAATTTCACTTTGCAATTGCCGCTTTACGCCTGAATTTGAAAAATCGCTTGTTAAATGACAAAGATCTACGCTGTGCTTCCGATATCATAATACAAAAATGTATCTAATAATTAATCTTCATTGTCTATTTTACTGGACTTAAATTTATCCACATACTAAGTTTCAAATATTTACTTAAATTTATATTTCCATTTCTTCGCTCTGGTGTCGAGGTTAAGCGCGGCGTTGAGTTCTGCCACTCAACACGCAATGCCTCCAGAATTCGGCAGAAAGTGGGGAACGGAGTGTCTTAACACTAGGTTCCCTCTGCCTACCCTGCTGTGTGCGGGATACAGCGTGAAGCTATTTTTGAAGCTACTAAGTTTCAATACAATTATCATGTAGGTACTGTTAGGGATATGAGGAGAATAGAGTGTCTACTTTAGGTTCCCTCAAATGATTTTGGAAAACATCGTTAAGCTCCCTTTTCGTGAAATAAACATATATAAATATAGACATCTATTTAAATTAATTATACAGTAAGGCTATTAGTTAAAGGAGTCGTATATTATGATTCAAAATTAATGAGATTTATTATAAATACATCATAATGCCATTGAGGCATTACTAAGACGTACATAATAAAATAAATCAAAATATGTAAATATATACTATGAAAATCGGATAAAAGATCAATTTATTCTCTATAAAAGATGCGCAAAGAAGAAATCATCAAGCTTTTTTTCTTTTTAGAAAACATATAAAAAATTTAACGTAGTGGGATTCTTAGGTTTTCTAAAAGGTATCTTTCCTAAGTGTTTCATTACACTTAAAAAATGTAAAAAAAAAGTTCAGAAGTTAGTCACCATTATTTTCGTTGAGCTAAAATTATTAGTAACAAACAAACATTTTTAGGAGTTGTGATGTAAATATCAAATTAAAATCGTTTCCTTTTTCCGCAACACATGTTCCGGATATAAAAATACATCAGTTACATTTAGAAACGTTATTAAATGAAACTTTTAATATTCTGAAGGAAAATCTTTTATTTCAAAGAATTTATGCCACATCAATCTTAGTACCAGAGAGGTTCATAGAGTTGCTCTTTATTAAATTTGCCGTGCTTGTATCGGGCGGGTCGTTGTCACGTCTCAAACAGATTAATTTTAAGTCACGTCAAAATGTAGCCTACATTAATTTTGGCGTGTTATATTAAAGTGATAATTTCACGCGTATTGCTCCAGCTTGTATGGATTGTATAATTGCTTGTGATTTGATGAGAGCTAGTGAAAGTTCGATCTACAGGGACATGTCCTTACGTTTTGTTTTACATTGATCGCCAATTATGAATAAATATTATTTATTATGTTATTATTAAATTGTTATTTTAATTTTAGGTAATTAAAAAAAACATTTAAATATTAACTAACTAAGGAAGGTTGTAAAAATAATCAATTTCTTTACAAAAGGTATAAATGATTATGTTTATAATATTCTAAAATAATAAACATAAGCGCTTTTGCTTTAACTTAATACTGATGATTATCAATGTAAAAATTAGTTGGGATGGATGTTTGTTCCAGTATCACGCAATAACTACTGAACTGATTTAGATGAAACTTTACTAGAATATAGCTTATACAACAGAATAGCATATAGGCTATAATATAAATTATAGTTTAGATTTTGTATAATATAACAATTAGTCTAAGCAGGCGAAGCCGTGATTGGGCCGCTATAATTACAATATATAGAGATTGAACTGGCTACCTACCTATATTAAGAGAAATGTCAATCACCTCAAACACGTGGCCGGACCGTCGGAATACCGCTGAAGTAGGTTAAGTGCTGAAACTATTTCAACTATAAATCCCACTTTGCTCAGAATGTAGTAATACAGCTTCACGCAATTAGTTTTCACATACCATTAAAACTACTCGGAGGAATCACACGAATGCTACGACTTTTGAAATTCTCTAAGTGCTGTCGTCCCTGCTATAACAAGAAATAGTATAATATAATAGTAAATATCCAGAAAATACAAAATACAAAAGTTCAAAAAATGCTAAAACTGCTAGGTACTAACCCTCGTTTTATCCCGCACACATCAGGGTAGACAGAGGGAACTTAGTGCTAAGGCACCCTGATTCCTATTTTCTACCAAATTCTGAAGGCATTGCATATTAAGTGGTGGAACTCAACGCCACATTTTTGCCTCGTCACCAGAGCGAAGAAATGAAAATATTAAATATTTCACTTATTGGAGTGGGAATCGAACCCACAATCTGTCACGGTTACAGTCACACTTTGTCCGGAGCACAAAGGTACACGCCACGACTGGCCTTAATCCTCTTTGATAAAATACTACCAAGCTAAAATATGCTCGCAAATTCAAACGCAGCTTCCGTTGCTTAAATTTATTGTTATATTATAGCCAAATGTATAAAAATGTAACGCTTAAGCTACATTACTGTAAAGTTTCATCTAAATCGTTTCAGTAGTTTTTACGTGGAAAAGGAACTAACGTCTATCCTTACAATAATTCTATACTTATAATTTTAGTAGAATTAGTACGATAAGCGGCAAATCAAAAAAACTACATACACTTAGTTAGTCATTTTTAAAGTTATTTAAAGGTTAAATATTTTATATTACTATATATATAATATAGCAAAAAAAGACAAACACAAGCAAGCAAATATAAAAAAAAAATTGGGTGTCTATTCTCAATACAGTAACTAATACAAAAAAAATCACCTGTAAAAAATCAAATTCACAACCACCGTCGACCGGTGGCGGAATACTAATGTTTTTCGCTAAAATGTTTTTACAGGTCCCCACTATCCCCGATATGCAGATTGCAAGTACGTGATCGGAAAGTCGATTCCGACCTGCAGGTGACAAGGAGATTAGTGGCTTACTCTGGCCCATTTTTGTGAAAGTTTTTGGAATTTTGTAACTTGAAATTTTCATAGTGATTCTTTATTAATATTGTATTTTTATTTTTATAGAGGCCAGTCGTGGCGCAATGGCACGAAGTGTGACTGTAAAACCGACTGGTTGTGGACTCGATCCCCACTCGAGGAATGAAATATTTACTTAAATTTATATTTCCATTTCTTCGCTCTGGTGTCGAGGCTAAGCGCGGCGTTGAGTTCTGCCACTCAACACGCAAAGTGGGGAACGGAGTGTCTTAACACTAAGTTCCCTCTGCCTACCCTGCTGTGTGCGGGATACAGCGTGAAGCTGATTTTTATTTTGAATATTCTGAAATATTCCTGGTGACTAAATTTTTTTTTATAAGTGGCAATTTTATTCGATAATTGTAATAATTTTTTTTTTATTGGAATTACATTAAAGTTGCAACAAAGGCATAAAACTTAGCGTTAAAACATTCGGAACTCCAATTCAAATCTAGTTTAGGAATATTAGGTGTTAAACGACGGGACTTAACGCCGCGCTTTATCTAATAAATACTAAATACGTATATGTTTACTAATATTTTTATTCCTTTACTATCTTTATATATCTATCCGTATCTTTTAGTATATATTATAATATAGGCAAATTTAATGAAGGAAATTAATTAAAATCTATGATGCGGATCGCGTCGCACCATCTGTTCGAAGGTTTAATTAAGGATGTAATTGTAGCTAGTTCTAGTATTATAGCCTGAATATATATATATATATATATATATATATATATATATATATATATATATATATATATATATATATATATTAATAGCAAAAATATATATTAATATATATCTTCAGTCGTGGCACAGGGACACAAGTGCACGAGTGTAAACGCGACAAGTTGTGGGTTCGATTGTCACTCGAGAAAATAAAATGTTAATTTCGTCGCTCTAGTAATAAGGCAAAGCGCGGCGTTGATTTCCGCAACTCAACACGCTACGCATAGCGTTTTTACACTAGGTTCCCTCTACCTGTTTTGTACGGGATAAAGCATGAAGCTAAAAAAAATATATTTCTAAAGTTACTAACTAGTACATGTCGAAATTGCTTCCTATTTTTTATATATAGATAGAAATATTTTTGGTTTCGTTTTTTCTGGCTGTATAAGATTCACGTTGTATATCGCAAATAGCAGGGTAGGGAGAGGGAACCTGTTTAAATTATTACAACTTTAAAGCAAAAGCGAATATTACGTATACCTGTTATAATTGAGGATTTCTTTATAGGAAGGACAACCCTAGCTGTAACGCCCAGATTTCACTGAAACTTGTGATTGATGGCGTGAATACATATTGCCCTGTTCGTTCAAATTGCAGACAAATTAGCTATCAATTTTACTCTGTCGGAGAAATTGTCGATCTTCATTATGTTGTATTTAATTAAACGGGTTTTGATTATTTTTTTTATTGATAATAAATTATTATTTTAAGCCGTTTATATTTTAGGCAAGTCCTGGCGCAGCGGCACGAGTGTGACTGTAAAACCGACTGGTTGTGGTTTCGATCCCCACTCGAGGAGACGAAATATTTACCTAAATTATATAAAATAATATTTCCTTATATTATATTTCCATTTCTTCGCTCTAGTGTCGAGGACAAGCACGGGGAACGGAGTGTTTTAATACTAGGTTTCCTCTGCCTACCCCGCTATGTACGGGATACAGCGTGAAGCAAAAGAAAGAAATAATTTGGAACTCATTGAATATTCTACAACACAAACTAAAATACCTCTCGAGCTTTACTATAAAGAACGTCTGTATAAAACCAAATGGTACCAAACAATCTACTAAAACACCCTTTACATATTCTATATGCATTCGGCCATTAACTAATGAGACTATACTTTAAAATGCATATTTTTTTTTGACGTTGTACGAAAATATTAAAAAAAAACACGACCATTGTTGCAAACCACCGTCTGCAGTGCTATACCGCAGCAATCAATTTTCTGCTTATCCATTGACAAGTTAATCTATTCATTTTACTGCAAAAAGCTGTATCTGTGAAATATTTTTTTTTTCAGTTTGACACTCTATCCTGCATGCAGCAAGGTAGGCAGAGGGTGGCGTAGTGTTAAGACATTCCGCTCTCCACTTTCCGCCAGATTCTGGAGGCATTGGATGTTGATTGGATAAAATCGATCCTGCGCTCGGCCTCGACACCAGAGCCAAGAAATTAAAATTTTAAATATTGCATTTCTTCGAGTAAGAATCGATGCCACGACCTGTCGCGCTTAAAATCTCATGTTTCTAACCCTGCACCACGACTGGCATATAAAGTGAAGTGAAAGAATGATATAAAAAATAAATTTACATTTACATTTGGTGTTTTAGTGTTACGACAGTTCATAGACCGTCAAACGGGGGTAGCTGTATAAGTACTTCGTTATAATAAATTTATCTACATAGATTTATGATTGTAGAATTATTTTTAAATGAATTTCAGTATATTTGAGACCACTTGTGGCGCAGATGCACAAAGTGATGCACAAACGCGGCTGGTTAAGGGTTCGATCCCCATTCGAGAAAATGAAATGTTTATTTAAATTTATATTTTCATTTCTTCGCTCTGGTGTCGAGGCAAAACGCAACACGCAATGCCTCCAGAAGTCGGCGGAAAGTGAGGAACGGAGTGTCTTAACACTAGGTTCCCTCTGCCTGCTTTGCGTGGGATACAGCGTGAAGCTGTTTTTTTTTAATTTTTAAATTTACATATACAGCTAAAAAGAGAATAAATGAATTTAAAAAATTGTTTTCGTGTAAGTAATATAGATAATATTTCAGTAGATCATTTATTGTGAGAGTAGAGTTGGCTGTACTTGTAGTGTCATTAATAATTTTATGATACGAAATGTTATATTGCTTAGACTTTTTTACATGAATGCTTTGAATCACCTTAAAACGCATAGCTGACGTATAAAGTTGCAGAACAGAACTCAACGCCGCGCTTAGCCTCGACAACAGAGCGAAGAAATGGAAATATACATTTAAGTAAATATTTCATCTCCTCGAGTGGGGATCGAACCCACAACCAGTCGGTTTTACAGTCACACTTGGTGCTGCTGCGCCACGACTGGCCTCTATATATTTAGATCAACGTTATTTTTTTATAATTTTATAGTATTTCAGCTTCACGTATATTTTACCGCATAACAGGATAGATAGTTAACCTAGTGCCAAGTCACACTATTCCCTGTTTTCTGCCGAAATCTCGTGACATTGCGTGTTGAATGGTGGAACTCAACGCCGCAAAATATAACATAATTTTCATTCATACATTACATTATCAATAGCTAAATAAATGATCTCATTTGACGTATTGGCTTTCACCAGCCACCACACACCACATATTGCCAATACAACATCAAAGATCATAAGTCATGCAAATGAACCTAGAGCACAAATTATGTTCACGATGAGAACCCACCACGCATGAGCTGGTCGGTATCGGGAGCTCCTACGTCACTACAGACAAACTACTGTCCCTCTGTGATAGGTATTCTGCACTGTGCTTTAGCGAAATAGCAATCACTTTTGAAATATTTATAGCCATGCTTTTATGTGACCTGAATTTATGATTCACCAGACGTTCTAGTATATTGAGGAGGATTGTTGGGTAAAGCAAAAACGTAGAGGAGAATTTGTGGTACTTTTATTGTATTCTTTAAATTTTATACTCTGGACTATACAATATGAACTAATAATTTAATAAAATTATCTGTCAGGTGATGTATACGTTTTATCTGTATCCCGCACACAGCAGGATAAGCAGAGGGAAACAAGTGTTAAGACACTCCGTTCCCCATTTTCCACTGAATTCTGGATGCGTTGCGTGTTGAATTAGGAAAATCAACGCCGCGCTTCGCTTCGACACCAGAGCAGAGAATAAAAATATTTAATATTAAATTTCCTCCATTAGGAATCGAACCCACAACCTGTCGCGCTTACAGTTTACATTTTGTGCCCCTATGCCACGAGTGGCCTCATATTCGTCAGGTAACATATACGTTTGGCGTAAAATCTGTGCTAGTGATTATTTGAACTGTTTGGATTAAAACAGTCTCGTAAAATCTTTAATATCGACCATTTACGAAAGCAATCCAATAACAACGTGGTTTCTCTTCTCATTGTTCTCGTTTTTCATTTTGTATTTTATATTTTTATCATAGTTAGTATATAAAATAATATTATAATATTATAAGAATTAAGGCCAGTCGTGGCGCAGCGGCACGATGTCTGACTGTAAAACCAACTGGTTGTAGGTTCGATCCCCACTCGAGGATGAAATATTTACTTAAATTTATATTTCCATTTCTTCGCTGTGGCGTCGAGGCTAAGCGCGGCGTTGAGTTCTGCCACTCAACACGCAATGCCTCCAGAATTCGGCAGAAAGTGGGGATCGAAGTGTCTTAAAGTGTTAACCTAGTGAGGTTCCCTCTGCCTACTCTGCAGTGTGCGGATACAGCGTGAAACTGTTTTTTTTTATAAGTATATCTTATATAATTTTTGGCAGTTTATAAAACTACGTACAGAAGTATACGTGTACTTTGACGTTCTACAACGCGAGACGAGCATCATAAGAGTATCATTAAACGTGTTAGACTGTTAGGTAATGCTAAGCCTGGCCTAGATGTAGCGTTCCCATTCTGCTACGAAACTGGGTGACATAAGGTATGTATAATTACTAAGAAGTTTTTATTACAAACGAAAGATTATATATTTTAGTAATTTTATATCAACAAGTTGTTCTCAGATAACTGTTTAGCGTCACGCTGTCACGCTCATAGCAAGGGAGGTAGAGACTCTACGTTCTTTTACTCCCCTTAATACACTTCTATTCCTCACTTTCTGCTGAATTTTGGAGTGCATTACGTTTTGAGTTACGGAACTGAACGCCGCGTTTTGTCTCAACAGTTGCTTTTAACTGATTATATATTGATATGATATTATGAGTTTGTTTTTTTAAACAGTATTAAAATTAACTATCTATAATAATATAAACTAGTGGAATATATTATTATATGCAATATTTATGCTTATGCATATTTCCGGTGTATGGCAGGAAAAACCGACATAACTGTAGGTTACCTTTAGTACCTTAAACTATAGTCAACCTCTTCATACATTCCCTCCAGGGCAAACATTACCGGATCCGCGTTTCCTCCAGCGTTGGTGACAGTATATTTGCTCTCTTCCTCGTCCTGGTTTTACAATTCTCGTTAGAATTTTAATATTTTATTTTATTGTTAAATTTGCAAACAAAAGAAAAAAGCGGAGGAGAATATATATATTATAGGATCACTTTGTCTGATTGTCTATCCATATTATTTTCCAGGAAGGCGTAGAGGTGTTAAGCTGAAATGAATGCAAAATATCCAGGTTTGCCATCCTTAGTATAATCGTTTGTCATTAAATGAGAACTTACAGTAAAAATATAAAGAAAAATCTGAAAATTGTAATTCATAGGCATTAAAAAAAACAAATTTTGATAATTTCTTGAAATTGTACTCCACGTTGACTTACAATCAGGAATCTGATCGGAACCTTAGGGTGGGCCGCATCCGACTCTCACTTGACTGGTTCTTTATGCTCTCTCTATAACTCTTTTTCGAAATCACTGTGAAAGTTATCGATAAAATTGCGTTATAAAATATTTTTAAAATAGAAGACAACTTACGCAATAAATGTCAGCGTGTATAAAAGAAGGAACTAGAATGGAACATTATTTTCAAAGTAAACTTTTCCGAAGTGAAGCTTAGGTGCAGTACAGAAGCTAGAATCTGTTAGTTCCACAAAGAAAACTTTTAAACTAAGAACATTTACAACTTCGATATCGAAATATATTATGCACTTTTATACTCTTTTGTTTTGTTTTAACTAGAAAATTATTTCATATAATACTTATAATTATTTATATTCTTGTGAGTTAATTTGTGAAAAAGAAATCGTGAAAAGAAAACAACAATGTTAGATCTGCACGAGTGTACAAATATTGAAAACAGATATAAGTCTGAAGAAGTACTTAAATAATTTTACAAGAAAAATCAAACATTACATTGCAGGGTAAGTAGAGGGTACCTGGGAATCTAATATTAAAATAATCTGTTCCCATTTAGACACTTCTGTTCCCCACTTTCCACCGAATTATAGAGATTCAACACCGCGCCTAATCTCGTTAGCAGATCGAGAAAATGAAAGTATTAAATATTTCATTACCTCGAGTGGGAATCGAATCCACAACCTGCCACGCTTACAGCTGCACAATTATGCCTCTGCGCTACGACTGGCTTCGATTTCCTGGATTATAATTATTTTATTTTAATAAAAATGAGGCCAGTCGTGGCGCAGGGGCACTAAGTGTGGTTGGCTGTAGCGTGAAGCTGATTTGATTTTTTATTTTAATAATAGCAATAATAGAATAGTGTTTTAGTCCAAGTGGGGATCAAGCTCATTGCATCTATTGCCTCATAAGTTATTAATTACAACATAAGCGACCTATATAAATATTATTTAAAAAAAACCTTCCTTTTCACTATTCATAAGTAGGTTCCCATTACATAATCCCATCCACTGCCTTCGATAAAATGTTTATAGTGAAAACAATGGAAGTAGTCGCGCTATCGCCATCACTCAGGTTTCGATCTCAGCATTGTTGTCTTAACAAACATGTTTTATGGAGCCTAAAACGTGACATTACGAGAGTGGACTCAAAGTAAATCAATCTGGAAAGGGATTTTTCTTTACATACGAAATAATGAAAACTCCTTATATATAATTACTTAATTTTTGCAGTCATGCCTAATGTAATAGAATAGAGTATGCTCTGTGTTTCCCCTACATTTTTTTTATAGATTAGTATGTTGGGTTCACGTTTTTTTTTCGTAGACGCATAGTACGTAGAGAAACCTAGTGTCGAGACTCTCCGTTTCCGCTTTCTACCGGAATTGAGCATATTTGGCAACTATATAACGTAGCCGAGTAAAACGCCGCGCTTTATCTTGCCAGAGCAAAGAAATAGAAATAATTCATCTCTTCAAGTCTGGACTGAATTTGGATTGTTTGATGCTATCCCATTGATACAACGCCACGATGGAATTCATGCTGCAACTTAATAGGACAAGAGGTATGCCTACTTCCTACTAATATTATAAATGTGAAAGTTTGTGAGGATTCCACTTTCACGCAAAATCTACTTTACAGGAATACTTTACTTTACAGGAATATTGCTTATACATCAGAACAGCACATTTATGTAAATATTTTGTTTTATCTGGCTATAATATAAAAATAACTTTAAGCAGGCGAACCCACAGATGGATCGCTTCCTTAAAATATGTTCCTCTTCTAAATATATTCTTCATTTCTTTAAATTCGATTTTAGATCATTATCACAATATTCATACTCTGATTTCACTACTACACGAAGTAAAAACAATATTATTTCCATAATCTAATAAACAAATTAAACATATTTTTTGTATGTTTACAACCGGAATAAATTACATTCATAATATTGTTGTTACATTTCAGTATAAAGAAAAACTTTTCTAGTTATACATTTCATAATTTAAAATGATTTAATTGTACCTAAGCATTCAAAAGTTAATTTAAAATAGCTCACTAAGCTTTTACTAGAAACTTTAATGCTATGCAAAAGGATCTTTTGCTAACTTGCTATTTTATTGTACGTGTAAAATATTACTTTCTATAGAGAAAATTCAACGATAAATTCTGTATGGACTGAAATAGGAAAGTTTTCCATTTTTAAACAATTGTAATTTATTCTTATAAGACCAGCCGTGGCACAAAGTGTGACTGTAAGCGCGAGGTTGTGGGTTTGATCCCCACTCGAGGAGATGAAATATTTGCTTAAATTTATATTTCCATTTCTTAGCTCTGGTGTCGAGGCAAAGCGCGGCGTTGAGCTCTGCCACTCAACACGCAATGCCTCCAGAATTCGGCAGACAGTGGGGAACGGAGTGTCTTAACACTAGGTTCCCTCTCCCTACCCTGCTATGTGCGGGATACAGCGTGAAGCTGATTTATTTATTTCTTCGATCTGGTGTCGAGGCAAAGCGCGGCGTTGACTTCCGCCACTCAGCACGCAATACCTTCAGAATTCGGGGAAAAGTTCTGGGACGGAGTGTCTTAACACTAGGTTCCCTCGGCTTACCCTGCTGCGTGCGGGATATAGCATCGAGCTTATAAATAAATAAAGCATATACTTCATATTTCTTCATATACTTCAGCAAATTCACATGTTTTCCGCATAGCATGGAAAGAGAGAGGAAAAAGACACTTTGTTCTTCACTCTCTGCCCAACTATCGAGGAATTTTCTCTGTCCACCCTGCTATGTGTGATACAACGTCAAGCTAAAAAAATCTATATGATAAATTTGATTATCGATCACATCATCCAATCTTCTCGTACATAAGATAAAGCCTTAAAATCTTCTTTACGTCTTCATGACAAATAACTTTGCGAAATCGAATCGACTCCGACCATTATTCAAAAACGTAACTTCCGCTTTGGTACAACACTATTTTTCAACGACAGTATGTATCCACGTTACTATTATATAAGGAATAAATAGAGATTGTCGTACTTTTAAAATTTGGATATCATGCATATAAATATATATCATGTAATAAACTTCTTATCGTTAAATTTCATAAATATAATCGTTATTATAGAGGCCAATCGTGGCGCAGCGGCTCGAGGTGTGACTGCAAAACCGACTGGTTGTGGGTTCGATCCCCACTCGAGGAGATGAAATATTTACTAAAATTTATATTTCCATTTCTTCGCTCTGGTGTCGAGGTTTGGCGTTGAGTTCTGCCACTCAACACGCAATGCCTCCAGAATTCGGCAGAAAGGGGGGAACGGAGTGTCTTAACACTATCCTCCCTCTCTCCGCCTACCCTGCTGTGTGCGTGATACAGCATGAAGCTGATTTATTTTTAATCGTTATTAAAATATGCTATTATAATAAATTTTATATTTAGCTCTATTATTGGTAATTATCATAAAAACAAAATATTTCTTTTTTACTACTAAAAGTGCCGCAAATCCATAAAGAAAATTTTGCTGAGATTTTTTTCCTTCATTTCAATGAACTTGAAATCGCTGTTCTGCTATATTTTATTATAAATTTTCAACATAGTCTTTTCTCTTTTAAGATTTTTTAGCTTCACGCTGTATCCCGGTAGGCTAAGTGCTATGCGGGAAGAACTTAAAACGACCATTAATATTACCTAATTATAAGCTAATGAGAACGGAGTGTCTTAACACTATGTTTTTTTAAGTTCTCTCTGTTTAGTCTGCTATGTGTGCGGGAAAGAGCGTAAATCTGAAAAAAATCTAAAGTGCATCACGACTGATTCATCATATTACATATCATACTTCCATAATATTATTTAAAAAAAAAGTACTTGAATGAACCAAATCAGGTTCCCTTTCTGCCAAATGAAGACAGTTCTGATAAACTACCCAATCCTAAATGAGTGTGCGACGTTTTACCTTCATCACGCGTAACGAAGACAAATTTAAGCTCACCTATTTGGGAAACCGGGATTAGAGAATGAGGATGCTTACACCAGATTACTCGAAGGGTTCCTCCATATTTATATGAAAATGAACATACTTAACTTTTATTATTCCTTTTAATTACTGTACGTACGTACGACGGTGTACGTAAATAGCCGAATTTACTGGTGCTTCGTCTGCTTGGCAATATGGAACTTTTTGTTTGTGTGTTTTAGAGTATTGTGTGGAAGATATAAGGCTTTGTGTATGATGTGTTTGAGGTTTTGCGTTATGTTTTAGTACTTATAAGTACTAGAGAAATAATGATAATATAATATACACATATTTAAGATAACACAGTTAACTTGTAAGGATACATTTAAGCTTTTTATTAAGAAACCAGCGACCTAGTCGCGGCTTCACAAGCTTTAACTTCACAATTTTAATTTTAAAGATAGTATCCATACACTTCCGAAATATAATCAAATAATATTAACAAAATTATAATTTTTGTATTTTTTTTAAATTTTGCTTATTAATATTATAAAACGATATTTTTTTAAATAACGTAACTGTAATACATTAACGTGTACGCCATTAATTGAGCTAGCAACACTCTTTTCAATTTATTTGCTCATCTCTTTTTGTATTTATTTACAGAGTCAATTGCCTGTATATTGCGAATGTTAGCTGACCTTTTATACTAAATAGCTAATAGCCCTATACATACTACATATTATGTATATTAGGGTATATTAAGGTGTATATTAGGGTAGGCAAAGGGAACCTGGGAGCCCAGTGTTAAGACACTACGTTCCTATTAAGACAATTTCGTTCCCAATATTCCTCTCAATTCTAGAAGCATTGCGGGTAGAGTGGTGAAACTTAACTCAGCGCTTTGTCTTGACACCAGAGGACAAAAAGAAAATTTATATATATCATTTCCTCAAGTGAAAATCGAACCTACAACCTGTCGTGATTAAAGTCACCCGCTTATGCCCCTGCACCAGGACCGGTCTCAACATTCATTCATCTCATTTAACTACCCATTCATATGTATGTATGTATAATACATACATATTATAATGTATGTATCATACAACATTTATGAAAGTTTAGTTAAATGAAAATTGTGCGCCGGAAAGCGGTAAAAGCCGTGTATGTATATTTAAAGGACATGTTCATCTCATACGTTGAATGTGACGTAGATTAGTGTTTCAAAACATAAGTGCTGTAACCTGATTTTAGCCATTCATTCGAATGAATTACTACTTGGCTAATAAAGAATTAAAATTACAAGTATAATTAAGAGGAGTAGTTATCAAAATTACAGGTGTAATTAAGAGTAGTACTTTTAATTATACATGTAATTTTGATGGTCTTTGTTGTAAAAAATCTAATACTATAATATAAATTTTCTGTTACGGCTTCATTGAGAAGAAATTGCGAAATATTTAGCATTTAGTACTTAAAGGTTTTCTTATTATCTGTATGTTTTCTATTAAACCCAGTTGTTGTTGAATGTGACTTTTATAAGCAACTGAGTGTGACATTCCTTTTACATTTAAATCAAGTACAGGATCGTAGTTTAAATATGAAATGTTTTTTGTTTTAAATCAAGTTATATAATTATTTCATATTATAAATTATTACCTTATCTCACTATAATTACTTATATAAATATGTAATTATAGTGAGAAGTATTTAAAATATTTTTAAGATATATTTCTTGAATCAGAATAAGGTCTTAGAATAAGGTTTAAAGTGTACTTTTGTAAAAATTCGTTCTTCAGATAAAAATACATTTTGATCGTTTGCATTCTAAGAATTTGGTGTTATATAAAATAAATTCATCAGTACGATCAAATTGTGTGTTTTTTACAGATATTTTTAATATATAAAAAATATTTTTATTTATATAAGTATTATATTTATTTATCAATTTAATTTCTCAAAAATATTAAGTTATATTATCTTACATGGCTTAATTTTATGTTTACAATCAGCTATATTTTGAATCAATTTTTAAAAAAGTAGAACTAACTTTTTTTTATGCATTAAGAAACAAACGTTACATGTTAATATAATAAACGTGTTCTCTTTTGTTTCTCTTTAATATGTTTTATTAGATTATATTGTCTTAAGATTTCAAAGCTAAGTAAGTTAATAAGCTTTCCTTATATTATCCGCCTTTGAATTGCAAACGCAAACAGTGTTAAAATAATCAATAGCAATATTATGAGAGTAGCGTTGCGAAAATGCTACAGCGCCATCTACAGTCGATTGTGATTTGGTACAACGTAGTTCAGTACAATGACGCTAGATGTCACTAGCGTTTCTATTTATATTCGAGCAACTTGTTCGATTATTCATCAACAGATGGCACTTTTTTTTTTTTTTTTATTGCTATTGAAATCACCAGTTGTACCAATTTATGTGGTATTATAGAACGAAAAAAGTTATAAATTATTACAACAAGATAATTTTTTACATTAAAATCATTAAACAGTTGACACTTTTTTTTCTGTCAACTATGCCTCTTATGCTGTCATGGAATACAGGTTCATAAATTGTTGCTTGAAAAGCGTTTACTGGTCGCCTCACAAGTATTATGAATACGAAGTTTGATTAAAAGAGACTTGTTATCTTTTAATAAATGATAAGAATAAAATACCATAATATGTTCCTCGACGTATTAATTCAGAATTCAAATTCACTTCTATCACTTTCTAAGTGCAACGATACCGCATTGAATACTGCAAAATTCAAATAATTTACAAATTTCTTAAAATTAACAGTTTTTTTAAAAGACAATCTATATAAACGATGATAATTTGTCACATTACACTGCACGAGTAAACTTTATTGTTTCCAGATAATAAACTTTAAAACAAAAGTCACGTAATAAAAAACGAACAACGAAGCCACTTTTGTGAAAACGGCAATTAAGAAGATAAGTTCGCTTCAGTGGGCTGGTTTCTGAAAACGCTGTTTTTGAATGCTTCGCATGCAATTTAGCGGACTGGTTATAATAAATCAAATGAGTTTAGTGACTCGGTACAAGTTAACTCCGGCCCTGTCCAATTGCGCTGATATCCTTTTATTTTAAGCTGAAATATTACATTGTGCATTGCATATTTTACTACGTATTTGTATAGCGGCTTCACGTAGTTTCCCGCATAGCAGGATTAATTTTCTTTAATTTTCGTAACAAGACAAAACGCGGTTGAGTTCCGTCGCTCTATATTGAAAATTCAACGGTTCAAGTGGGGAACGGAATGTCTTAACACTAGGTTCCCTCTGCCTACAAGGTATGAGGCCGTCGTGGCGCAATGGCAATGACATGCAATGGCAGCATTTGATTGTAGATTCAATGGTTGCTGTTCTCTTACTGGACTCGATCAACACTTGGAGGAAATAAATTATTTTAATTTCCCAACTCTGGTATACATAGCGCAGCGTTGAGTTCCGCCACACAATACGCAATGCCTGGTTGAGCGAAAAGTATCTTAATTAGGTTCCCTCTACATACCCTGCCGCTGTACGCGGAATATAGCGTAAAGCTTCATTTTACTTCCTAATATTTGCAATTCAAGGAGTCTGAGAGTTTAAAATTACTTTGGGACAGTTTTATCCTCCGTTTATTATATTTTGGGCGTCCTGAAACGAGATTTAAAATTAGCTTCATAACTAAATTTAATTTCGAAAAATATACTTATTTGTTAGAAACTCTTGAAACTCGTCCCCAATTTTACTCGTGGACATTATTATTTTGCAATTTTCATGTTCTATTTATGTTCATACTATATTTGTATAATAAATAAAAAAATATATATCTACTTTTAATAGAATTGAGTTTTTAATACTTTTTATGTGAACATTTGCCTCGACATCTAAGCGAAGAAATGAAAATAATAAATATTAGATGTTCTCCAATGGGTACCGAACCCATAACCTGTCGCATTTACTGGGCCACGACTGGCCTAAATATTCAAATTATATAGCAAATAAAAAGCAGAATATAATATTTATCTCATTTCATACAACAACCGCCTGACATCATTTAAAAACTTTAAATTTCATATCTAATTTCGAAAATTATAACGTAATTTAATATTATTAATTTGACTTAATTATTATAATTAGGTACATGTCAAAACTTCACAGCAGCGTGTGATTAGTTTATATTGTTCAATTTGCGAGACAGGAATAATTACTATTCTAAATATTTTGAATATTTTTTTATAATTCGGCAAAAAAAAACAAATTTTTTATTTACCTTTTAAGAACCATGTCTAAACGGACAATCCATACTTATATTATAAATTCGAAAGTAACTCTGTCTGTCTGTCTGTCTGTCTGTGCCGCAATCAGGGCCAAACCGCTAATTCAATTGTAATAAAATACTCATACAGAGATACTTGAGGGTCTTCGGATGAACATAGGTTACTTTTTTTTCTCATATTTGTAATATTGTCGATATATACTAATATATTAAAATATTTTTCAATTTGACAGGCAATTTATTCCGCCATGTTAATAACAACTGACCGTTGCTAAGCAACGGTTTGCAAAGTTTATTTGTTGTTATAAGCAAACGTCACCCAAAATGAGCTTGCTTAACGCATATATGGCGTGCGCCGACTCAACTTTATGAGATACATAAAAATAATGTTTTACAAAAATATTGTCCTTTAAATAATGTTTAAAAAAGTCCGCGATACATATACCATATTTATCTCTGAAGCTTGAGCAAAGTAACACAGTAACAACAAGTAACCATTTTAATTAATTTACTTTATATTTATCGGGTTTTTGTTGTATGTATTTTCTATAATTTGATATTGATCCTTATGAAAATGAATATAATAGTCACTTTTAGCATTTCATCTAGATTGAAA
>JAATLQ010000788.1:0-10017 GCA_013421005.1 Heliconius erato x Heliconius himera
CTTCAGTGACCTATCCAATCAAATCTCAATTTATTTAAGAATTTGCATGGTTATATACGTTCGTCGTGAATTAAATGATATCGCGATTCAGAAACGGTCAACGCCATCTCTTTTGCTTAGGACAATCATTTACAACAAACGCACATAATGTTATATATTTAACGGTCGTTAACAAGGTATTTATTAAACTCTAATTTTATGCAAGTAATGCTCCTATTTGCATTTTTAAATATCGCAGAAAACGCAGTTAGCTTCACGCTGTATCTCGCACACAGCAGGGTAGGCAGAGGGAACAAAGTATTCAAGACACTCCGTTCCCCACTTTCTATTAAATTCTGGAGGCATTGCGTGTTAAGTGGGAGAATTTAATGCCGCGCTTTGCCTCGACACCAGAGCGAAGAAATGGAAATATAAATTTAAGTAAATATTTCATCTCTTCTAGAACCGACAACCAGTCGGTTTTTCAGTCACATTTTGTGCCTCTGCGCCACGACTGGTCTCAGGACTGGACTGGAGAGGCAGTCAAAGTTTGTAAATAGTCCTTTCGCATACATTTCACTATAACTTAGGTTACAAACAATAATATTTTATGCGAATATATTTTATATATAAGTGACTAAATATTGACACAAAAATTTCAATTTTTGAGTGTAATATGGGTATACCCATATTACTATTTTAAAAAATGTCAAAGACATCTTTAAAGTGAGAAAGCAATACCTAATGATGTTGTAATAATTAACTAATTTATATAAGAAAGATGTTAGCATGAAGCATGAAGAGGGAGAACCAACAATTGTCGCGTTGACAGTCATATTCCGTGCCACGGCGGCCACTCTAAATGTAGTTAATAAGTACAATATATTTAAAGGCAATAGGTACCTACACTATTAGAGAATGAATTAAATATGATAAAAAAAAATCAGCTTCCCGCTGTATCCCGTACACAGCAGAGTAGGCAGAGGGAACCTAGTGTCAAGACATTCCGTTCCCCACTTTCTGCCGAATTCTGGAGGTATTGCGTGTTGACTGGCAGAACTTGACGCCGCGCTTTGCCTCGATACCAGAGCGAAGGAATGGAAATATAAATTTAAGTAAAAATTTCATCTCCTCGAGTGGGGATCGAACCCACAACCAGTTGGTTTTACAGTCACACTTTGTGCCCTGCGCCACTATATGCGCAACAAGATAATTAAATGAAAATTAGTCACTAACTTAAATTTACAAATTTTGCGAATATAATCATGCTAGCTTAGAAATTTAATGCTCAGTTATTAACTAAAACGAAAGTTTGCGATTTTTTGTACAAAAATATCTGTATTTTCATAATTTTGACTAGCTAACCAATAAACACAAAAGGCTAGTCAAAGTAAGTAAAACAGTATGAGACGTGCTGTATTATTTTTCTAGCGACTATTGACTGTCAAGGATGCTTTGCGTCGCCCACTTCCTAACGTTGTATGGCACTGTTTCCATTATCATTATTGGTAAACGTGTATTTAAATACTTTGTGGCATTTAGAAATACAAAATTATTATAATATGTAATAATGCATTCTTTACTAAATATAACAATTATAAAATGCTAACACGAAATGAAAAACAAATGTTTACGCGACGCAACTGTTGTGGGTTCGATTCCCTCTCGAGGAATTGAGTTATAATGAGGAAATATATCTCATTTCCTCGTTCTGGTAACGAAGCTAAGCGTTGCGTTGGGTTCTGCCAATATACCTGAAATCGTGGCGGACGGCATCTTAAGAATATTATTTGTACTTTTACCCTACCCTGCTATATGCGGGATACAAAGTGAATCTAATAATTATTTAAATATAAATAGTAACAATCATTTATACCATTTTTTACGATATCCATAACGTTAGCCAATGGAAACGCAATTAGAAAGCTCAGTCAGCAGTTGACAGAAGCAAAGTTAACAGCGTACGCCCACAACACTCCATTGCTATAGTGAGTGGCGTCTATTCACTGTTATTATGTATTGAGTGGGCATATGTGTCTTGATAGATAATTTATACTGGAAATGGTAGATGCTTGTTTTATTTTATTTTTTGTTTTTTATTTTATTCTTTGAGCATGTCGAGAGAATATATGATGATGGAATGGCAAAAGAGAGTTATGAAGCAAGAGTGAGAGTTAAGAGAGGCAGATAGAGACCTCGGTTGTCCCTCGATAACACAATGTCGGCTTTAAATGAGGAAGATCAAGTAAAAAGCTAGGCGACCTCTAAACGGCATCTAAGAAAAGGTTCATGACAATGGACGAGGCGAAAGATACAGAATGCAGGGACTCGTTTGGCGCTCCGCGCTCTCGGGCTACCTTAAACGAGATTAGATTAGGTATGAAGCTAAAGAAATATATATATATATATATATATATATATATATATATATATATATATATATATATATATATATATATATATATATATATATATATATATATTGGTTCTATAAATAATAGCACATTCTAAATACTCATTGAAACCTAAACTTTTTAGCACTTTACAGCAAGTTTTAGGCGCCACTCATCCGCTACCTGTAATCTCTGTTCAAAGAATCAAAATATTTTAGCATTAGAATTTCTGTAAATTCGCAAAAAAGTAACAACATATACGCTGAGACAAACAGAAACGAAACGAACTTTATGCTCCTATGCCATTTCCACAAATTAATTACTCTATGATATCACGCTCATACACATAAGTGATTGCAAAAAAAACTGCAGAATCAACTAAGTCTTTATACACCGCAATAGAAAGGAGTGGCACAAAGATGTGTTCCGAAGAGAGGTCAAATATTATTATGCTGATTGATTTTAAGAACTTGACTGTTGACCTAACCACTTTAATGTCGAGTGTAGAAAATTATTAACTATTTATATGGCGAATTTGGTGAAAGTTTTTATTTATCCAATATAATATATAAATGACATTTTTACATATATTCGTTTATTATGTACTTAATTAACTATCTATTTTAAAAAAAATAATTAAATTAGCTTCACGCTGTATCCCGCACACAGCAGGCAGAGGGAACCTAGTGTTAAGACACTCCGTTCCCCACTTTCTGCCAGATTCTGGAGGCATTGTGTGTTGAGTGGCAGAACTCAACGCCGCGCTTAACCTCGATACCAGAGCGAAGAAATGGAAATATAAATTTAAGTAAATATTTCATCTCCTCGAGGAGGGATCGAACCCACAACCAGTCGGTTTTGCAGTCACACCTCGTGCCGCTGCGCCACGACCGGCCTCATCTACTTAAAGTATAATTAGCTTGTTTTCATTATTCAGTATATTTAGTATCTACATTTAGAATTGTAAAAAATAATTAAAATGTTGGTATGGGTAAATTTTTGTCATTTTTATCTTTTTTCACTTATATTAAATTAACATAATAAGTCGTTTTTTTATCTATTAGACTGGGAGGTAAGATGTTTTGGGAGGCAAGTACGTATAAGTATACATACTTACCTCCCAAAACTACCCCTAGTGCAATATTCAATAAATGTAAATTTAAAAAAAAATTTGTAAATCCTTACGTTATACCTAATCGAAACTTTGAATTCAGCGGGACGCGCTTGTATAAGATATTGTATTTATCATTTTACAAATAGTGTAAAATGTGTCTAATAATAAAATGTAATTATTTACTAGCCGTTGCCTTTATGCTATAAGAAAAAAAAACATTTACTTACCCAAATAAAATTTAAACAGCGTCTTATTTTTCACTTACAAATTAATTTAATTCTATATCATTTCGAGTGCAAGAACAATGGCGGGAAAACAATATTGACAATTATTAGTTTAAATTGATTGAAACAGATTAAAAAAGGTTTTTTCAAATGAAAAAAAAATATATATCATTATAGGTAGGTAGTACCTAGAACATAAAAAAAAATGATAAAAGTAAGTAATGTATTATTTTTACTTTTAGATATTTTATATTAATATTATTTATTTCATATTATTTTTATATAGATCTTATATATAATATTAAAATTACTAATCATTTTAAATGAATAAAAAAATATGTAGCTCCAAAATATCAGTTCACCTTGAACTTCAGTCAGTTCAAGTGCGAGGTACCCAAAACGAAGGGGCCCTGATTGGCTAATGGCCCAATCGCTATCTTCCTCCATCTTTATGTCACACGAATGGAATGATTTACTACCCTCATTATCAGACAGATCGATGGATGTAATAATGTTATTAGTTTGAATAATATATTTGTTTACATATTCTTACTTTGTATTGTAAAATACATAAATATAATTTCTTTTTGAAATATTGTAAGTATACGTTATCAATATATTATTAAAGTTATTTGCTGCGCGTTCATTAGTATATTAAAAATATTTTTCAATGAAACGCTTTAATGATATTGTATATTATATACTACACTTACTTAAATTATTTTTTTATCGTAAAAATTAAATATTTATGTTCTTACAATAGTTTTTTATTCAGCAAAACAGAAAAAGTTGCTAGTAACGACATCTTTATGTAGCAGTATATCAACATTTCTCTGTACTTTTTTAATCTATGCTGCAAAGTTATTTAAGGAAATTAAAATTAAATAAAATCAAAGTAAAAAGATTATAAAAAGGTGTAAGTTTTTTATAATATAATAGATATATTTATTTATTTTTTCATATGCAAGTTGAGTCAAGAGTTATCTGTCTGTACATGTACTATCATAACAATTAACTAGATTAGAAATGTCAAAGTCAATAGACATTTGCCATTTGAAAATTCAAAATTGTAAACTTGTAACGGTAAATAATAATTTAAACAACATTAAACACATATTATTTTAGTTATCCACTAAACTAAATTTAGTGCAAAATGAATCATATAAATGATATAAGAGATGAAGACTTTGTACCATTTTTACATGGGCTTGGAGTAGAAACCTACAAGAAATCTTTTGAATGGATGCTTAATGATCCAGATTTTTCTCAGGTCTTGCGATGGATTTATAATAATTTGGATCATAATAACGCGTTATATGATTGGGAAGAGTGCAGGTTATGATTTTTATGTGTCTATTTTAATTCATTGATCTTTGAAGGCTTGTGGACTAAATTTATGTACCAAGTTTAAATTGTTCACATTATTATTTTAAAAGAAAATACGACCGTATCTGTGTCCACCAAAGTAAGAATATAAAATGAATATACTTTTACTTTGGTCAATCCATATATTACAAATTAATGGACGACGAACATAAATGATTGTACAATAAAATATAATTCTTCTACTATTGCTTCGCCAATTTCCGCAATTTTGTATAATTTGGTTATAATATAACAATAAGTTTAAGCCAGCTAAACTGGGTAAGTCGCTAATTTTAATATAAAACCAAACAAATCAACAAATCATAATTTCATTTATGATTTTTTCTCGTCCAAGTGTTTCACTATTTTACTCTGTTCTTGTTATTTTACATAGTTACTAATTAAAATTAATTTGTTTTCCATACATTACATATTGTTTTATAATTAATCTCCAGATATGCTGAAATAGAAAAGAAAGGGAAACTGCTGCCATTAGATAAATTAGAAAGGCAAATTTCATCCATACAAAATGAATTTCAAGGCCTGTGCCTACCGGGAGATGAGGATGCTATAAAAGATATGAAGCTAGACATAAGTATGCAGAGTGAAAGATTAAGCATGCTTGAGAAACATGAGGAAATATTAAAGGAACTACTTCTAGAAAATGAGTATGTACATTTTTCACTTTTTAATTTTTTTAATCTTCACATTATATACAACACATGGCGAGGTAGGCAGTTCCATTCTCTGCTTTCAGTCTAAATTTAAAAAACAACACATTTGCGGCCAACACATAGTTTTGTTGCTTTTAATATCTTATTTTGTCTTCTGGACCAATGGAAATGATGATGATCTGTTCTCTGGGTGGCAATCGAACCCATAATTGTTATGTTTGCAGTCAGATTCACTACTATGGCCTTTATTGTTTTCTTATTCACATATATAAGGCACTTTTTATATGGTATTTTTTTATTTTTACCAAAATAAGAGCTAAGTGTTAGTGTATTTAAATTTCAAGGCAAACTAAGGAATATTTAACTCTAGACATAACAAAGTTGAGTGCAGCTCAATCACAATATACTGAAGATGAAGCAATAGTCAGTGAAGAATGCTTACAATTGGCGGAGCATGTGGAAAGTATTACAAATGATGTTATGAATACTATTTCTAATACTTTAAATGTATATGCCAGTTGTAGTGAGGATAAGGTGAGCTATTTAGAATAGTTTATTTTATAATTGCATCTCTTTAGCTTTGAAATAGTAATAAATTAGTAATATTCTTTATACTGTAGCAGTTTTTTGTGAGGCTCCATGTTTAAATGGAAATAACTAAAACTTGTATATGACACATAATATCATTCTTAGTGTGGGAGGTAACTCAGTCCTCTGAAATGTAATACAGCCTATAGCCTTCCTTGGTAAACTATCCAATACGAAAAAAAATTAAACCCATATTTCCTGAGATTATCTTATTCTTTCAAATGTTATTTTATGTTTTCAAATGATATATTGTATATATGATATTTTAAGACCAAAGTAAATGAGCTGCAGTTTTTCCCAACAGCAGGTGAGACAGGAAAAACCTAGTCTTAAAACATATTTAGCAATTTTTGAAAAAGTCAGTTGTTAGTTGTGTATAAAAAAGGAGAATATTTAAATGTATTTAGCCATCGAAAAACAAATCACATTTACCGTCAGGAACAGTCCCACTGCGTCACAATGGTATCCCAACCTTAATATGTCAGAAAATAGCAAGGAGATTCTTCACTGAACCCACATCCATGATGTTAACAGTTGTATGCTTGTGCCCACTTCATTTACTATAAAAAAATAATTTTCAGGAAACGGCAAAAAGATTTTTCACATTTGCCCCCCTTGAGTTGTATAGACAATCTCAGGCATTGTTCAAATCACATTTCGACCTGTTCACATCGAAAAAGTTTATACAGAAACAAAATGATAATTCCAATGATGAAGATTTGAGAATGGCCCTTTATGAAGCCAAGAATATGGAGGAATGGTAAATTTATATATTTTTTTATGAATCTTATTTTACTTAAAATATTTCTGTGTCAGATTGATGATAAGTATTTTTTTTCTTGAATGAAGAAATTCAATGTAGCATTACCTTGCTAATAATCATAAAGAAAAGATAAATTATTCACCTGAGTGAGAATCAAACCAACAACCGAATCGAAACCAGTCACATGCTTGCGCCACTTTCCCCTGGAAGGCTTAATATTAGGATTGAGTCTAAGTGCTGTTATGAAACTATTAATTCCTATCAGGCTACATACAATGCATGCAGTAAATTTTCAAATGTATAGCTTCCAAATTATTATTTTTAAAGATTTTTTTGGATCAACTCTATATTGAATATATTAAATTTCGAATATATTAAATTGTAATTGCAGCTTGTTCCAAAAAAAAATACATTTTCATGCTATTTTGCTCATATAGCAGACTAAGCAGAGAAAATACAAGCACAAAAGATTGTTATACAGGATGGAAGTGTTAGCACCACATTAAATGAAACCACAGTTATAACTACTCTATAAAAGCCTAATATAAATCAGAAAAAAATAAACTCTCAAAAATGAAAAAGTTATTTTTACAAACAAAATAAATAACAAAATTGTCGTTTTAAAATAAAATGCCATTTGTAAGGACGAGGCACGCACACATAAACCTATCAAAGGAACACCGCCGCACACGCCTTATTCCGAAATCGAGTCGTAGGTATTGGTGATAAAGTTCAAAGTTGTTTAACCTTTAGTAGTATTTTTGTAGTAGTAAGTGTTCAAATCCCAATATTTATACGTAATCGCGTCACACGAAATACAGTTATGGATAAAAATCGTGAAATGAAAAAAAATCCTACGTCCAAACTGTTGAGCCATTTTGATTAATTTCTTTAGGTATAGGTTTGAAATATTTTACCCTATATGCTGTTTTCGTAAAAGGAGCGCTGCCGCTTCCATCCTGTATATGGTTTTGATAGTTAGCTGTGAATTATTAAGATACCCACAATTTATATCACTTTTATAATAAAAGTAATATAAAAGTAGGATATATTGATATACTGCTTTTGTAAAGAAATTATTATCATTAAATTTATTGAGAATTAGTAATAATGTGTTTGAATATAATAAAGATATTAATAAGATGAAGCCAGTCTTGGCGCAGCGGCACAAGGTGTGACTGTAAAAAACCAACTGGTTGTGGGTTCGATCCCCACTCGAGGAGGTGAAATATTTACTTAAATTTATATTTCCATTTCTTCGGTCTGGTGTCGAGGTTAAGCGCGGCGTTGAGTTCTGTCACTTAACACGCAATGCCTCCCGAATTCGGCAGAAAGTGGGGAACGGAGTGTCTTAACACTAGGTTCCCTCTGCCTACCCTGCCGTGCGCGGCATACAGCGTCGAGCTGATAAAAAAAAAAGATGTTCCCGCATGCACAATTTTCAAGATATTGCATGTTAGTAGACTCAACTGCATAGTATCTACTGGAGTTGAGAAATGAAAATAACCATTCCCTCAAGTAGGAATGTGATCCACAATACAATAAAGATAATAAATGGAAGCAGATTAATTTTAACTTAATTTGTTTTCAGGTTATCAGATGCTGTATCCGGTTATATAGAAACTAAAGCCGACCTTCGTGGAGAACAAGCTAAACTATCACTTATTTCTAACTATAATGATGTACATCCCAGTCAAATAACGTAAGTAATATGTTCCTTTAGGTTCACGCTGTATGCACGCAAATGGCAGGGTAGACAAAGGGAACCTGGTAATAGCACATTTCCTTCTCCCACTTTTCGCCAAATTCTCGAGCGTTGTGTGTTGTTGAGTGATGGAACTCATACCAGAGTGAGATTTTATCTCCTTACTTTGGTACAAGGCATATTGAATATTTCATTCCCTCAGATGGGAATCGAGCCCACAGCCGTCGATTTAACAGTCGCACGCTGGTGCTTCTGCACTACGATGGCCTCAATAAAAATAAAATAATTTTGATTTATTTATAATTTGGATGAATATTAAAAAAAATAAAATATTAAACAAATGTGCACTTTCCCATTCTGATAACACAAGCCGCCTGGTTCAGTTCCGCTACCTAATTATGTAATGCATCGAATTCAGGCGGAAAGTAAAGAGTGGAGTGTCAAGACACTAAGATCCGAATTTATAAACCACTCTCAATTCTAAGATTGATCTTGAGATGTTATGAATAATAAAACTAAATAACTAAACTATGAAAGTAAAATAAAAAAGGTAAATATGTTAATACTCAAATTTACTCCCGCCGTGGACATGGCGTGCTGGGTGGCGGTCCCCACCCCCCAGCGGGGACGCACTGGTGCGCGTCGCTTGCAGGCGAGCAAGTTGCACGTAAGGGCTGGCAGTAGTCGCTGCGGGCAAGCCTCCCATCGTGGACTCCCGTAGAAACACTTCTATATACAATTTTTATACTATATAAAAATTGTATATAGAAGTATTGTATAGCTGTAGGTTCGAAACTGCGCTTGCCGTGCACGCTTACTTATCGTCTACCTAAATACTATATAATTAAATATTTTTCTTTAAATACAACATTTTTTTTGTAGTGATGGTTTCATTGGATATAGAGGGCGCTTTTGACAATGCATGGTGGCCAGCCCTGAAAGAGGCTCTTATAAAGAAGGGGTGCCCTCGTAACCTATACGCTACAGTCTGCTCGTACCTAACAAACAGGAAAGTCGTCGTTAACTACGCCGGAGAGACTTGTGAAAAGAAAACAACAAAAGGATGTGTCCAAGGTTCTATTGGTGGGCCCACCTTTTGGAACATTATATTAGATTCATTGTTAAAGAAGCTGGATGAAGACGGCGTATATTGTCAGGCTTTTGCAGATGACGTAGCGCTGGTGTTCGCGGATCACTCCGCAGACAAATTAG
>JAATLQ010000796.1:0-11120 GCA_013421005.1 Heliconius erato x Heliconius himera
TGCTCCCGCGCGCTACTCCGAGCAGGCCGTCGAGGGTGACCACACACCCTTGACTCCGCGACGTGCCTTGCAGGCTCCCGCCGCCGCGTTTCGCGGACGACTATTGTCCCCGTGTCTCGCGGCCAGTGGCGGTCGAGGAGGAGCACCGTGAGGTTTTAGTGGGTATTCGGACGGCCTAACATCTGCCAGTCCGCGAGTCCCACATAACCGCGCTCGAGTCCCCACTCGGG
This sequence comes from Heliconius erato x Heliconius himera, assembly GCA_013421005.1. NCBI lineage: Eukaryota > Metazoa > Arthropoda > Insecta > Lepidoptera > Nymphalidae > Heliconius > Heliconius erato x Heliconius himera. The sequence continues at coordinate 231 of JAATLQ010000796.1, forward strand.
CCGGTATCCATAACAGGATTTCCTCACGAAAAAAAAAAGGTCTGCCTATCCTACCGAATGTGGGATTCAGCGTGAAGCTATAAAAAATATCTATACTAATTATAAAGCGGAAGAGTTTCTTTGTTTAAATGCTAAGATCTCTGGGTTTACTGGTCACATTTACTTTTTAGCTCTTTTATATGAAAGCTACACTCTTGAGGAGTGTTATAGGATATACAGAGTGGAAGAGGCAGCGTTCTTTTTACGGAAACAGCATTTACAGTAAAATATTTAAAATCCATACTTAAAGAAATTAAAAAGCGAAAGTTATTCCATCATTAAGGAAATATGTACTTTTCGAGAAAATGTAAAATTAAAATAATTCAACGCTCTGTTTACGGCCGCAAGCATAGGCTCGAATCTCGCGGGGAGCGCCCTCCCGCCCTATTTCGTCCTCAGAAACTGCGAGCGAGAGCGAGAGTGCTTTCACTGCACTTTCTCAAAATTATGAAAAATTATTGAACGTATAAAAATGTTATGGTAAATGCAGCATAATAAAATAATTAAAGCTTGTGTATGTGGGCGAAGTCGCCCACACAAGCTTTAATTATTTTATTATGGCCGCTAATATAATACAGGATGGAAGTGTCAGCACCACTTTAAATGAAACCACAGTTTTATATAAGGTACACTATAAAAGCCTAATACAATTTAAAAAAATCCCAAAAATAAAAAAGTTATTTTTTCAAACAAAATAAATAACAAAATTATTGTTGTAATATAAAACTTCTTTTGTCAAGAACGACGCACAGAAACCTATCAAAGGGAAACCGCCGCATACGCCTCATTCCGAAATCGAGTCGTAGGTGTTGGCGGCAAAGTTCAAAGCTGATTATCCTTTAATAGTATTTTTATAGTAGTATGTGTTTACGTTATTGGTATCTATGCGTAACTACGTCATACGAAATACAGGTATGGATAAACATCGTGAAATGAAAAAAAATCCTACGTCTAAACTGTTGAAGTATCTTGATTAATTATTTAGGTATGGTTTTAAAATATTTTACCTATATGCTGTTCCCGTAAAAGGAGCTCTGACACTTTCACCCTGTATATGTATATTCTCTATTGAAATTCCAATGAACATTAAAGAAATAAATCAGTATGGTTGTTCCAGATATACTAATAAAATAAATAAAAGACAATAATTATAACACGTTATATATTTAATTCCAATTCTAAAATATTTAAATACTATGTGAACAATTATAATTTATTTACATTGAGTTATATTTATTGCAAAACCTTAAAAAAAATCACAACATAACTTTATTCTATTATAAAAAATATATATATGAAATAAAAATTATATGAAATACATAAACATTAAAGACTTTGACACTGAAAGAAACTAAAACTTTTTATCATTCACACATTTTCTAACAATCTTAGATTATATTAAACATGTATTTAGACATATATTTTTAAAAATATCATATTTTTAACCGTCAACGGTCTAATTAAATATTTTTTTTTATTATAAAATGTCAGTAAAGTTAATTCAAGTAAAAAAAAATTGAAAATATTAGGCTGCTTACTCGTTCCAGTATTTTTTTTTTGAAAATTAATTATTAAATAACCAATAAAAAAATATTTAAGCTTTTCATGTGCATCCATCCCTATTAGAGAGGAGTCGACGTGACGGACGAACTAAAATGAAGAATTTAATAAATCGTTTTAAACAACTTACGGATTTATTGAACGGATTTTGATATGACTTTTGCAACTAGGACGTTAGTTTCGGAAGGTTTAAGTAGAAAATAAAAATAATATTATTTGAAGAAAAAAGTAGCAAAGAATGATAGAGAAGTATATGTATGAAAAAAAAACAAAGTTATTTGATACAGAAGTTGTTTACGTTTAAAACTAAGTATAGAACGGTCGACGAGTCGTGGCCGCATTAAAATTAGCTGTTGATGGGTGCGCAGATTTGATTTATATAATTTTTTTACTTTGATTATTTCTCAAAGTTCAGAAAACTTAACTTCAAAGCGGCCATTACGCATCGATCTTATTGTACCAAAATATATAATATATGACAATTCATATTAGTTTCAGTTTTTTTTTACAAAAAAAAGTTCTAGAAACTATTTGTAGTAACAATGTTGTGTGTATTTAATACGATAAAGACAGATCTAAGTCTAATCTTTGATATGAATTATGAAATAATTAATAAAAATTGTCTAAGCACGTCTATTTCTACGCATATAATAATACATATTATCGTCGACATAGAGTGTAAACCGGCTAAATTCTTTTTTTTCTTTGGTTATTTACATTTTTTTTAGTTTCAAGGTTTATCCCGCACACGACAGGGTACACAAAGGGAACCTAGCGTTTGTCTGTTCCCCACTATCCGCCGGATTCTGGAGGCATTGCGTGTTGAGTCGCGGAGCTCAATCGCCCTTTGCCTCGACATACGAGGGAAGAAATAAGTATTTTAAATATGGCATTTCCTCGCGCGGGAATCAAACTCACAACCTGTCACGTTTACAGTCACACGCTTGTGCCCCATCGCCACCACGGGTCTTAAAAGATTTGAAAGCATGTAGTTTATAATATAAATCAATTTCCAAAATTGTAAAAATCTGATGATGCATATATAGGTTATCTCATACTTTTATAAAAACTTTTTTTTTCTCTCCTGAGATTTTGCTTTATAAATTGTTAGCCGGTTTACACTCTAAGCAGACGATATGTGTAAAAATTTAAATATTTTACTAATTCTAACAAATGGTAGACTTAAATCACATTGTTAGTATTCACATGCTGAAATAAAATATTTAAAATCTTTAAAACAATTTTTAAAGTGTTAATCCACACTTAGGAAAGAAAAATACTTATTTAGAAAACGTATAAAAATTTAAATGTAGCGGGACTCGAACCCGCGTCTCCTGGAAACCGACCAGGAGGCGTGGGTTCGAGTCCCGCTATGTTCAAATTTTTATACGTTTTCTAAATAAGTAGTTAAAATCTATTCAAATTATTTAAAAAATCTAATACATCGTGAATATTTTTATTAATTTATTGTATGAGTTACACTCAAAATTTAATGATGAACTAAATTTTATTATATTAATTTAATAGATATATATTATTTGGTACATACTGATAAGTTGAGCCAAAATATATTTTATAGTACAGAGGCCGTCGTGGTGCAGGATCACAAGCGTGCGACGGTGGTGGGTTCGATTCTCTATTGGAGGAATGAAATATTTAATCACTCTAATAATCGGCAAAAAAACGAAAGTGTCTTAATGAGAACGTAGTGTATGAACACTAGGTTCCCTTTGGCTACTATGTGCGGTTTACAGCACGATTAATTTTTTATTTTACAACTGAAAAATTATTCATGAAATCCTGCCTTGTTTGAGATTATGTCGTATTTTTCAACTAATTATTTATTTTTATTAATTGTCAGCTTTTATAAAGTAATACTAAAATGAGAATACAGTTAAAAAGAATCTGCTTTAAATAAATATGTACATATTTACTATAATATATTTATAAACATAAAGCTTACAAAAATATACAAAAAGCATAGAGACAAACGATATACGATCAATAATATATTACAAGAACAAATATTAACTATTTTTATTACTGCTATTTTATTTTTAAAAGAGATTATATATTTTTATATAAAAAAATCGATAAGAAAATCGAATAGAAATTAAATTATATATAAATAAATATTACAATAGACGAAGATAAATTTATTATAATAACAGAATTATGTTGTATTAATTTTTTAAAAGTATATTTTAATATTTAAATTTTAGACAGAGAGAACCTGGGAATTCTTGAGGTGTTGAGTGGCGTAGTGTTAAACTACTGAAATATGAAAATCGAACACAAAACCATCAAGTTTATCGGTTTTAATCGCACGCGTGTGCCCCAACGACCTCAATGTCCTCTCTCTATAGCGCTATAAATAAAATTGCACTGTATTCTTTAAAATATTTTTATAGAAACGTTCGTTACGTTCACATTTTTCAAACGATTCTAAAAAAATATTTTACACTGTATTTGTAATCGAATTCCACTAAAAATTGAAAAAAAATATATGTAAAACAGAGTTGAATAATTAATATTTTTATTCTCGTATTTTTTTCTAATATTACAAAAACGTATATACATAGACAATACACATAAACAATACTTTATGAAGGACGTTACGTTACTTTTTATTGAATAATAAATCTTCCATTTTTTTTATTTTAAAAGAAAAATAAAGAACATTCCTTATATACCTATTTTTTTAATTTAGTAAAAAGATTCAAAATAGTGAATGATAGAGCCATGTTATACTTAATTCACTCGATTGTCAAGAACGATTCAATATAAATATCGATTATATATATGGAATATCGATTCATTTATACAAATCATGAAATACAATACAGATAATAAAAAAGTCGAAATTGTCACAGAATACCCACCAAAAAAATAAAACATACATTAAAAACATACTCATAAACAACATTTTCGAGATCATAAAATATTTTTAAAAAATACTAAATTCCAAATTCTTTTTTTTTATTTTATTAGTTACAACTTAATGGTTCAAAATCTTAGATTGTAGACCATTTCTATGTATTAAATTAAATGTGTATTTTATTTGTTTTTGATTCAATTATATTGAAGTATTCTTTATTATTTATTATAAAGATATTACAGTTTTATGGGTTCGATCCCCGCATCGAGGAAATGAAATATTTACTTAAATTTAGATTTCTATTTCTTCGCACTGATGTCGAGGCAATTCGCGCGTTGAGTTCTGCCACTCGACACGCAATGCCTCCAGAATTACGCGGAAAGTTGGGAACGGAGAGTTTTAACACTAGGTGCCCTCTGTCTGTCTGTCGTAATTTTGATTTAATTTATACTGTTTTAGCTAATATCATATGGTCTCGACAATGCCTTTTCTTTTTTTCGGTTCATTTGATATAAATGAAGTTTCTTCTGAGGACATGCTTGTTAATTTCGGCCTTTGGGAAGTACTTGGAGTGCTCTGTGTAAAAAAAATGATTACTAAAATTAGTTAGAAAAACAAGTAATTATTACAACTAATTATTAAAATTTATTTTTATGATCATTTTTTAATTTATTTATATTATGATAAATAAAGTGCACGAAAAAAAAGGAATTTACTTTATCTTATCCTTATAATATTTATTATTTGCAACAATAGTAAAACTGTTAAAAATCCGAAGTTAACGAATTAAAAATATTATAATCTATGACATTTTTTTAAATATTTATATTAAAACTACCAATGATCGGAACTACAAATATAAACTATTACGAAAACTTTAATTAAAATGATTTTATGAATATGGTGAAATTTTAGTATACATGTTTTATTACATATTTAGTTTTAGTTTTAAAGCAAATGAAATGAACCACTTGACGAATATACTGCGTAGTGAGGTAATAATATATTTTATGAATTCATGACAATGTTAGTATGTAAGACTGGAATGGTCGAAAAATAGTTTACTTTTTCATACATTTTCCGATATTATATGCACTAAATATATAGAAATGCTAGTTTTAGTATCAAAATAAAAATATTTTCATTTTCTGTTATGGCGAAATAAAAGATCTACAAAACTTATACCGCAACTATAACCGCACATCTACAAAAGTTATATATATTTTTTTTTTAATTCTGAGTCTGTCTGTGCGTTTGATAAGAAATCGAATACAGATAATGCATTTATTAAGATTTTTACGACATTCAATATATAGAACATAAAAAAATTAGTCATTGTAAAACTTCCATCCATTTTCTTAGAACAATAATCAAATTTTAAATCGGAAAATGTATTATTATAATAAATATTATAATGTTTAAATGATAAAGCGTGTGAGTTATTTTATTAAAATAGTTTTTACCTCACTGTCCAGTATCGCCCTCTAGTGGCTGCAAAATTAGAGTTACTTTGACACACACTAGCATTATGAAGTATATCAAGCTACATACTAAACTGTCACATTTATGATAAATGGTATTAAAGTTCCACATATAAATATGTATAAAAGGTTATTGAGAAAATAGTAAAATCGAAACCAGATTAGTAATGAACAAACATACATAAAATCCTATTAAAATTATGGCAAAACAAGATGAAACACAGGAGCACAAACAATACAACACATTTAAAAAAACATTCTAGGAAAAACAATAAAAACATAAATCGGGAGTCAAAATAGCGTTAAACAATGAACATTTAATCCAGCTTTTAATTTTAAACGAAAATTTGAATATACTATAAGATTAAACTTGCATTCTAATTATTAAGCCAAAACTGGTATACTATTGTCATATATTATACTTTTATACAAATAAAAAACTTTTCTAATTTTGTATAGCTTATTATATATAATATACTTGTATAGCTGTACTGTCTTTAATTCAATAAAGCTATATAACCTAAGCGTATCATATCGAAATTCTTTTACAGTTACAACAACTTTCATAGTACTAGTAGAACTCTTGAAAAAACTTAAAAGTGCAGGTTAAAATATATTCATTAGAAGCATATAAATAGAATTTTTTAAATATCACATTAATTAGATTCACAAACGTTTGATTGTAAATACGAAGGTTGTGGATTTGATTACCATTCGGTGAAATGAGTTATTTAATTTTATGACATCATCAGGCAAAAGCTATAAAAAAAAAACATTTTCTTTCCAAATATCTCTAACCTGAGAGCTAGTGGAAGGTATAGCCGCAGCTAAACCAGCACTGCGCCTTATATCTTCTAAGGGTATCTCCTCTGACCGAGCTCGTGGGGAACTCTCCCTTGAAACGTGTACACTGCTTGTTCGGGATACACTACTGAATAAAATTAAATACATTACATTAGAAAACGCTTAGAAAGAGCTAGTTTTTTTTATCAGCTTCACGCTGTATCCCTATATATGTGTAAGTAAATATATCATCCCCTCGAGTGGGGATCGAACCCACAACCAATCGGTTATCACAGACCGACAGACAGACAGAGTTACCTACGAATTTATAATATAAGTATGGATGAAAGAATGTTAATTTATTTATTAAACGTAAAAAAGATACAATATATCAATAAAATAAATATAACAGACAAACTATATTTTACAATATATACTTTTGTATAAAGTGACATATGTATATGTTGCTATAGTAACGCATATAGTACGCGCCAATCTTAAAAAAAACATTATTAACATTGTGCAGTTTCATTTAATAATATTTACCTCTCTCTACTAGTAGTTCGCTCTCTGTACACGACGATTCCATCTTTTAACACATGCCCGCTTGGTCTTCTTAACCGTCGTTCGGTGTCATCGCCATCGAAACCTGTTCAAATAATACTTTTTAGAAAACGTATAAATTTGAACGTAGCGAGATTCGAATCCATACGTTCTCATCCAGCTACGTCGAAATTTTTATACCCTTATTACAACTTATTTATGTTGTTAGCATCTCTGTAGGGAGATTTTTACAAATTTCCGCTGCCCAAAGATAATTACTAAGAATTATCGTCTGTTAAAATAAATTGAATAAGTTATTTTTAGAAGCTTTTATTTAACTTTCACCTGTCCCGTTATCTGTAATCAAATCTTGTAAGTTAAATTTGATCCACTTGTCGGTTTCCGATTGAGCTGAAATTTTGTATGTTCGGTTCGAGCTCGATTGATTTATGTTGACGATTATTTTGATACTTAATGGTAACCAGGATCAGATGATGGAGCTGGAAGGTGGTCATAGGAACTAAGTAATTAAACGACACAACCCCATCGAATTTAAACTCGTTTGATTCGTCTTGACATGTACTTTAATACTGTATGGTAACCAGGGTCTGATGATGGAGCTGGAAAGTGATCATAGGAATTACGTAATGGGACGAAGCAGCCCTATCGAGTTTGAGTTCATTTGATTCGTCTTGCTAACTAGTAAATATAACTAGTGAAAATCTCGAATTAAAAATACTAAAAAGTTAAAAATAAAATTAAAGAAAAATTACCTTTTTTTAAAAACAAGCTTTTATCATTTGTTAATAAAATGAAATAAAAAGTTAAAAATAAATTAACTCTACACCTCAATTAATAAATCATCCCGTTTTTATCACAACACCAATTTAGTAAACAATAAAAGCGTATTACATTTTGATGGTATAATTAAGAACATACAGCACCTTCTTTTCCTCTCGCATCGCATCAAAATGTAACACGCTGATTATAGAAAGCCGGCCGGTCGTGGCGCAGCGGCACGAGGTGTGACTGAAAAACCGACTGGTTGTGGGTTCGATCCCCACTCGAGGAGATGAAATATTTACTTAAATTTATATTTTCATTTATTCGCTCTGGTGGATGTTAAGTGCGGAGTTGAGTTTTGCCACTCATGCCTCCAGAATTCGGCAGAAAGTGGGGAACGGAGTGTCTTAACACTAGGTTCCCTCTGCCTACCCTGCTGTGTGCGGGATACAGCGTGAAGCAAATTATTTTTTTTTTATAGAAAGCTAGCGTGTTCCTATCCCGCAGCGTGCGGGATACAGCGTGAAGCTGAGACAGTACCCTTACCGGAGTGTCGTCGTCCGGCGAGCGCGGGGCGCGCGAACAGCGGGCGGTGTCGCGGCGCGGGCGCGGGCGCGGCCACCCCGCACACCTCTAACAGACGCCCGATTTGCTGCATCTTCTTTTGACGGGATTTTGTACGTCCCTGGAAATTCCGTAAGGAATGTTGAATAATTTCGTATTAACCGTTAGTTTCTGATATTAGACTTTTTTAGACATATTATATGGACTGAAGTCAGTTGTGGCGCAGGGACACACAGTGTGACCGTATGCGACAGGTTGTGGGTTCGATTCTCACTCAAGGAATTGAAATAATTATTATTTTCTTCTTTCTGAATCTTTCTATTTCTTCTTTCTGGTGTCAAGGTAAAGCGCGACGTTGAGTTCTGAAAGTCAGCACGCAATGCCTCCAGAATTTAGGCGGAAAATGAGTAACGGAGTATCTTAACACAGGGTTCACTCTGCCTACCCTGCTATGTGCGGGATACAGCGTGAAGCACTAAAAACAATTATTTATTTAAGGAATCTACAATAGTATGTCTATCACAATATGTCACTTTTTAGTTAATACAGAATATGAGCGGAGGCTACGAACACTTTTTTTTTCATTTGAAATCCGATAGTTTTCATTACAGTACGCGCCTCAACAACATACCTGATAAATAATATCAATAAATAATAAATTATACCTTAGTAAGTCTCTGTTTCGCCGCCATACTGCGTATATGATCATCGAATTTGAACTTAGCGCGTAAAAGAACAGTTCTTGGTAGAGCGCCGTGTGCGCCCACACGGGGCTTGTGAATCGTTAAATGAAGGCAACGTGGATCTTCTTTATCTCCTTGTATCTGAAAATATAATAATAAAAAGATAAAGAATAGAATTACAATTTGTGGGGCCAGTAATGGCGAAGTGGGTGTGGGACTGAAAGTTCAATAGGTTGTGAATTCGATTGCCACTCGAGGAAATGAGATATTTCCATTTCTTGAAGTTTAAGAATATGAATTCAAGAATTAAAATAATATATAATGTCCTAAGTGTGGAATAATACTTTAAATTTTTTTTAAAATATTTAAAAAATAGTTTCTCTCTTGCAAAACGATAATTCTTAGCAATTATCTTTGGGTAACGGAAAATTGTAAAAATCTCCCTACAGAGATGCTAACAACATAAATAAGTTGTAACAAGTGTATAAAAATTTCGACGTAGCTTGGCGAGAACGCATGGCTTAGTGGTCAGAGCGCCTGGTCGGTTTCCAGGAGGCGCGGGTGCGAGTCCCGCTGCTTTCAAATTTTTATACGTTTTCTAAATAAGTATTTTTCTTTCCTAAGTGTGGAATAACACTTTAAAAATGTTTAAAAATATATAATGTTTTTCAGACTATATTTAGAACCCACTACAAACCTCCAAGTCCTGCAAACTGCCCACTAACTTAGCGACGCCCCATCCCATCCTCTGTTTGTCAGGTTCCACCAAGATCACCTGGATGTTGTCCACCGCTAGGAACCTATGGTGCCACGTGCCATCTTTTTGTATTATATCACAGGATATTAGGTCGGAGTCATCTGTTAAATAATAAAAATGATAGTATTTTTTTTTATGTTTCACGCTGTATTACGTATAAAGCCACTGGAGTTCCTTCTGCCTAAATCAGGCGACTTGTACAGACAAGTACTTATGTGTATATATGCATGTTTACCTGTGGCATCGTATCTCCCAAACGGATGAGCCGATTTTGATTTAGTTTTTTTTTGTTTGATAGGTGACTGAATGAAAAATGTTCTTAGACACGATTTAAGAAAATATGTTCAGGCATTTAAAGCTCATCATTTCTTTTCTAGTAGTTTGTTTACTTTTTAGAGCTTTGATGGGTTTTTAATTATCACTGATTTAAATTATTATAAACTAGCGGCCCTCTCACGGCTTCGCCCGCTTAAAATACATGAATATTGATTTAAGCAGAATTGATTGACAACTATAATAAAATAAAATAAATAAATAAATCAGCTTCACGCTGTATCCCGCACACAGTAGGGTAGGCAGAGAATTCTGGAGGCATTGCTTGTTGAGTGGCAGAACTCAACGCCGCGCTTAACCTCGCCACCAGAACGAAGAAATGGAAATATAAATTTAAGTTAATATTTCATCTCCTCGAGTGGGGATCGAACCCACAACCAGTTGGTTTTACAGTCACACTTCTTGCCGCTGCGCCACGACTGGCATTGTTTACTTTATTGTATAAAATATTGTATAATAGTGCTTCAAAAATATATATTTTTATCA